>CAJQZJ010032698.1:1353710-1370685 GCA_907164525.1 Lophiomys imhausi | reverse complement strand
AGAGAGAGAGAGAGAGAGAGAGAGAGAGAGAGAGAGAGAGAGAGAGACTAGAAGTTAGGCAGATTCCCTGGTAGGCAGACAGATAAAGAGAAAAGTCATGATGGGTAATAAATGTGGCAAATTTCCAAGATGGCCTGCTTCTTTCTAACCCCCCTGACCTGAGACAAAAGAAAGCCTGGCAGCTTAAAACAAAGGACCTGTAGGCTTTTTGTTTTTCTCTCTCCAGCAGGCTCCGCTGATGGACTGGCTCAACAAGCTCAAGGTGGGATCAGGACATGTTGCCCAACGGCTGTGTGTAAATCAATTTTCTTCTTTCTTCAAATTGACCAAGCCTAAATTAGTGGAGAAAAACTCTTCACAGACTTAAAAAAAAAAAAGCCCCAAAGGATAGGATTTATTTGTCTCTTAGAGTGGCTCTTGTCCCCACTTTGCAGAGGGTCTTTTTCTCTGTTTATCTGCTGCACCATGTTTTCTTGCCCCCAACAATCACTTTTCTTCAACTGCAGATTCTGTCCGTTGCTGACTGTGGTGTCTGAGATTTTGCTGATGTGCTTGAGAATTTTCTTACCTTTTAATTCCTCAACTGGCAGAGAATCTGAACCCAATTAAATCCTCAAGAGTGTATCACTTGTACTTGCAAGCAAAACTTTCAGGGCTTCTTGCACAAAAAGGCAATATTTCATCCCAGTGACATATATGAATTCAATGTTACAATCCCTCCTATATGGAAAAATCATCATGGAATGCCTTTCTCCAACTTCTGCAAGCAACATCAGTTCAGACAAGCTGCCTTGGGGGAAAGGAATCTGTATAGGAAGTGCCTAACTTGTGCCAGTTACTTTTCTGAGCTTGGAAAAGGTATAAGCATCCTATTGTTTTATTTTCTCAGTGGCTATTACTAAGTATTAATACTTGGAAGGTGTTGATGAAACCAAGTCTCATTTTTAGGTTGTATAGAAGCCAAAGATCTGTCTTCACTTCCCAGGCATCTAGTGATCCATCACTTGATCTTATTCTCCTAGCTTCTGGGAGCATTACAAAAGTCAGCTAAATGTTTGGGAGCAGCCAGTTTTCCTTATGAATATGCATGACTTATCTTGCGATGCCTTAGGTAGGGACATCTATTTATCTTGCAAATGGCTCTTTCCAGTCATTCTAATATCAAGACTAATGATGTGTGGACAGAACATAATCAGAAGCCATCCTCACAATAAAGCCATCCTGTACTTCATCACACAGTTCTTTGATATGCAAAGTCAACAGTGTACTCAGAGAGTGAAGAATGGAGCTTCTGTGGCAAAGCCAGTCAGCTTCAAGGGAAGCAGATATGCAGAAAGCAGGTCTGGATCCTCCTGCACATGTTCTGGATGAAAATGCATATGCAGGATGCCAATAGGCAGGGGCATGTGAAGAAGGGGAGCCAGGTAGTTTTACATTGAAGAATGTATCTGTACTCTGAGGGAAGGACAAGAAATTAAAAGGAGTCTTGTGATTTAAAACTGTTCCAGAAAAGGTGAGAAGTGGACATAATAACCCTGAGATTGATTAGCAAGCAGCTTTAGGAGGAATATGCACGTCTGAGAAGAGGAATCATGGGAAATATCAGAGAAGGAATGAGGCTCTAAAATTAGTTTCAGGTTTGACTCTCCATCACATTTACATTGCTTTCCTGTGTCTGTGAAGCCATCTGTGTGTGAGGACAGAGAGGGCAAGAAGGCCCATTGCAGAAGCTAGGTGAGGGGTGCCTGTGTGCAGGAGATAAAGATAGATAGATCCAGGCAACCAAAGCCATAGTCCTCTATGAGCAGCTCCAAGATGTGTGGGTTGTTGTTGTGTAAGTGTACAAATATAAAAAAAAAATGCAGATTGTTATTACTCTGGGGAAGCTGAAAGGATGAATGCCTTCATTGTTCAAACACAGAATTGCAATTTGCAAATCCTTTTGGGAACAAGTGAAAAATTCACATAGAATGCTGTGCTATGTTGCTCACTGCCATTTTATCACTCGTGCAATGATTTTGATTGCGTGGAATGATTTAGCTCACAGGTAACATACTTCATTTCAGAAATACATAGAAAAAAGTAATTCCATTAAAAGGCTTATGGGTGAGCTCAACATTATATGTCAATATTTCCACACCCTCTTCTGCTATGTTCCCTGAGCCTCAGGTGCTGGAGTTGTTCTGTAGAGGTGTGCATTGGGACTGGGCTCCACAACTCTGAATTTTGGTTGACTATGGTTCTCTGTAATAGCCTCTGCCTGTTACAAGGAGAAGGAACATTGCAGAAAGAAGAGGTATAACTACTTTAAGAATCACAGGATGAGAGAGTTTGCTGTGAGACTGTGTCTCCTAAAATCTCAGAAGGCACTCTTATGAAGTCTCACTTACATGACTGCCTAAACATGAGCTGAACAAGCACAATGTTAGTCATGCTAAAGTAGACAAGGGAAAGACCACGGGGCTTCAACCCTACACAAAGGACTACAGGCAACCAGGCAATACAGAGAATGAGGGAAATAGTCTTCCTCAGGGAAAAGCACACCAATTGGTTATCCAGTACCAAATGGTCAGTCCTGAAAACATACATAATGAGTAACTTTTTGCAGGCTATATATAGGAATATATAGGTATGTCCATATACATATATGCATGTAACACAAGTAATGAAAAAGGAGGCCATGAATTTGAAAGAGATCAAGGAGTGGTATGTGGGGATATTTGGAAGGAGGAAAAGAAAGGGGGAAATGATGATGTAATTATATTATAATTTCAAAAATAAAAGAAATAATAAAAATTATGTTACTGTGGAGGGTGGAACAGTGAAGTGCCCATAAGACAAGTATGTGTGCTGTGCCAGAAAGAGGCCATAGGAGACAGCAATGCTCAGCTTAATGGAACAACCACTGTCTGGGAAGGTCTCAGATCCACACTGAATCAGCACTGTCAAGTCTATGGATTCCATCTGTTCTTTTACCATCTCACATTCTGGTCTCTCTGGTCTTCTGGTCTCTCTGCTTCTTCTTTTTTTTTCTTTCTGAGACATGGTTTCTTTGTATAGCCCTGGTTGTCTTGGAACTTTCTCTGTAAACCAGGCTTGCCTTGAATGTAGAGATCCACATACCCCTGTCTCTCAAGTGCTGAAACTACAAGTGTGAGCCACCATACTGTTTTTATGCCAAGCTGTCAGAGTAATTGTGCTAAGTGAACACTCTAATCAAGTTCTCTCCTCAGAGTCCCTCAGATTGTCCTCTGATCAATGAGTACGTTCAGCTTGCTGGTCTTCTGGTTCAACACCACTCTTGAATGTCCTCACTGACAACCAAGTTCAGCTGCTTGACTAACCTGAGCAGACTTTTGGTATCAACTCCATCTGAAGGGATATTTAGCTATTTGCCTACATCCCAATTTCAGCCAAAACTTTCACTATTATGTATGGACATTATAAATGTTTGTCATATGAATAAATAATATTTTGTTTGCCTTTCAAATAGCACACATCTGAAGGGCTGAGATTCCCATGACTGGATAATGAAAAGCATTAAAATGAAAGAGATGATTTGGCTGTCATAGAACATTTCAGATGTCTGGCCCTAGTCAGTCATGCTAATGCCACTTTGTATGGTTATGACCTCCTGAAGCCACTGGCCTCCAAGCTTACTTTTATGGTAATTTGCATAGTGTTACCTAGATCACTGTGTAAGATAGGAGGAATGGTGTGTGTGTGTGTGTGTGTGTGTGTGTGTGTGTGTGTGTTTGTTGGGGAGGCTCCATCTTGACTTCAGCTCTATAACTGTAAAACTTGCACAGAGGCTGAGAGTTTCCACAAAGCATTTCTTGGCCCTTGGGTGAGTTACTAAATCTCTGGAGCAATCTTCTCTTTTGCATGCACAGAGGACAGTGGTAGAGATGAAAGACAGCTTTGAGCTTTAGCTACAAATCAGAACATGAGGGTAATGCCTGACAGCCTCAGAATTATAACTGATCCCACTTGGCTCAGCAGTGATTGGAAGTAGGTCAAAAGTCACCAGCAAGAGCCCAGCATGCCATAGATTATTACAAATTCTTTAGTATTCAAGCTGTTTTCTGTTTTCTCCTCTGTATTTATACTTGGTGCCCCTTCTGTTTATTCCTAATCTGTTTTATACAAAAACAAAAAACGGCCTAAGAAATTTTTGAGTCAGAAAACTGACGGTAAGACTTGACTTACAAAGTGATATAACTAATTTAAGTCCTGATAGATATTTATGACTCCAAAGACATGAAGAGATGAGATTAAACAGATCAATAGCTAGGAATGTGAAGCCTAAGACACAGACGTAGTGTACAGAGAAGTTAATAAGTGATAAGTGAGCATCCTGCATCAATGGTGGGGGTGTGAACTGCTTTGGGTATGTACTGGCAAACTGCTCATCAGGAAAACTCAGCTATTTTGCCCCAAATTAAATCCTTGCTGAAATCAAATTCAAAACAGGCTGTGAACGAAAAAAAGAATCACAAAAAAAACAAAACTGAAATTAATATTTATTTGCTTTTAAGGAAGCATAGCACATTGTGTAATACAAGTTAAATGAAACAGCAAAGGAAAATGTATTGCTAGAACATTTCATAAAACATGCATATGGTAAAATACTATGAACATAAGTAAATTTCATCAAAAGGGGGAAGCAAACACATAGCATGGGGGATGTGGTGGTTTGCATAGATATGGCCCCCATAGATTTATGTGTTTGGAAGCTTGGCCCATAGCGAATGGCACTATTAGGAGATGTGGACTTGGAGTAGATGTGGCTTTGTTGGAGGGAGTGTGTCACTGTGGGAGTAGCATTTGAACTCTCCTATGTTCAAGCTATACTCAAGTTATGCCCAGTATGGTATATAGTCTCCTGCTGCCTGGGAATCAAGATGTAGAACTTTCTGTTCCTCCAGCACCAGGTCTGTCATGCCTTTTGCCATGATGATAATGAACTGAACCTCTAAAACTATAAATCAGCCCCAGTTAAATGTTTCCATTATAAGAGTTGCCTTGGTTATGATGTCTCTTAAAAGCAATAAAATTTTAAGACGGGGTTACTCTGAACATTCAAATAATCTAATCTGTACATAAATGAATAATTGAAAAGAGTTATGCCCACAAAGAAAAGGACAAAAGATACATAATCCTGAGTCAATTGAAATGGGTCATAAACATTTGAAATGCTTTTGACTTCTCTATTTTTTCCACTAGTCTTTTGAATTAAAGAAAGCAAGTGAATGTGACATTTGTGGCATTTTCATTGCTAGCTATGGAGTGGAAAGATCAGTAGACTCTCTCACTGTAAATGAAAGGATGTGGTAATTGTTAGAGACATTCTGGAAGTAATTTGTGAGCAGGAATCTCAAAAGCATTCACCTCCTTTGACTCTAATTTTTTATTAAGATTTTACTCATTTTGAAGACTCTCTCAAGAAAAACCTCAACTCTCTTAATACATTTACAAAACTTTTTTGTTCTATTTACTTTCAGTAATGAAAACTTCCCCAAAACATATACTGCACCAACTTGCTAGCATATATACACTCCTCCTACATTTCTAGATTATGTTCCTAGCTACTTAGTTTTGTAGGACTGGGGATTGAAATCAGGCATGACAGGCAAATGCTCTACCCCTCAATTCTTCAGAGCTCTAGTGTGCTTTTGAAATATTTTCTAGTGCCCATAATATGAACTATTTCATGTTCTTATGGTAATTGAGGCATGGTGTCCTTTGTGGGCATCCCTGTGGAGAGTTGTCTTTTGAGGTAGTTTTGCCACATGAAAAGGTGCAGGTGATCTCTCCTAATAAAGACCCAACTTGAGTGATTTACGTCTAAAATCTGCAGTGCATAACTTGACAGCAAATGGTCTGGAAAAAGAGATGGGTATCAGTCATCTGACAGTAACACTTACAGGTTGTACTTTGTGTGTGAAGATGCTTCAGTTGGGCTCACACTTAGGAATACCTGTTTGCCAGCAGCTGGTGGAGTTGTTCAGGATATGAAGCCTCACTAGCACGAGTAGGTCTCTAGAGACAGACCTTGAGGCTTTGCAGCACTGCTCCACATCTTGTTTCCCCTCTGTGTCTTGAGTGTAGATACAATGTGTCCTGCTAGCTTCCTGACCTAATCTGGATATTAATCCTGCCTAATGCTATGTCCTCATTACCATGACGGACTGTATACCTCTAGGTCTTTAAGCTACAGTCAAGGCTTTCTCCCTTAAGTTGCTTTTGTGTTGGCATTTTATTTCAGGGAAATAAACTAGGGCATATTGAACAATTCAGCCTATGAATAATAGGATAATAAAGGCAAAAGTGAGGAAGAAAACAGGTATTGATGCAAGTACATTAGTGCTTTGGGAGTTCACAAGTGAAGTAATATCAACACAGATACATCTTCCCAAATGGACTATGAATCGCTAATTGGTGGATGCTGTAGTTTGGGTCTGGACAATCTCTCAAAGTTCATTTAGCATGTTAAAAAAAAATGGTCTGAGTGGAAGTAGACCTTCCCCTCTTCTCCATTTACCATTTTTCTTCCCCACTTACCTGCTGTCCTCTGTCATTTTTAGCAATGAGAGGAATTAGTCACACAATTTCTTACTCCCAAAATGGCTCACCTTCTCAGCCTCAAGGAAATGAGGTCAACTGCCCATAAATGGTAAGTTCAAAAACTGAGTCAAAACCAATGTCTGGTTTTATAACCCGATACAGTAATGTAATGGTGACCTAGACAGGAATGCCTACTCTACTGTGAATCATGCAAATCACCAGTCAGACTTCCTTCTCACAGCATGAAAAAGAACCTTAAGATGCAAGATTGCTTTCCTGCTATGTAGTTAGTTATAAGTTAAATTCAAGGGAGCCAGGGATACAGATGTAAATACAGTTTGTATCTGTTCCTGATGTAGAGTTAAGTAGTATGTGTAAAATCGCTCAGCATCAGCAGAAGACAGAATATGTAATCCTGACCCTTCTGTTTGTTCTTAATTTTTTCACATCAAAGTCTGTTTACTATACTAAACATTTAGTTTCCTCCTTTAAAAATAATTTTATTAAACCTCCAAGCTGATGGTTTATCTCTTTATGAAAATGAAGGCAGTGTAAGAAAGCATAGTATCCTTCAACTTTCTTTTTTGTTGTGCCTCCTGTACCATTATAATAATTTTGTTCATGACTTCTAGGGATATTTCAGGACATTTAATATGCAGAGGGAGAATATATTTGTTTTAGGTATAAACAGGGACATGTTGTCTTTAAAGCTCTGAAGTGTTTCTTATGATCAGCAATATGTTACAATCTTCTGCTTTTGACTGCATTTTAATTACCCCCATTTTTACCTATTCCATATACCATGTCTATATATGACTCTGGTCAAAAATGAATGAATCTGTGTATTTCATTTTATCTGTCTTCCCTTCAGTAAAAGTTAGTCACAGATGAATTATTTTCTACCATCCTGGTGATATTCTCTCACTGAGGTCTGGTTTTCCACAGGTAGTATTTTTAAGCTTCCTGCTATAAAAGAAATTCTATTCTCAAACAGCCAGACTCTTTCTTCCTCCCTGCTGTGGCCCTCCAAGGTCTTGCTGGAGTATATACACCTCCAGAATTACATCTATAGCCCTGGGCACTGAAACCAGAGAAAGAAGCTTGTTCATTTGCCTTGAGGATGCTTTTCACTGAAATCTCCACATCTGTTTTAGTTTTTGTGCTGCATTTTCCTTGACCTTATTCAAAATACGTTCTAATTTATTAATTCTCTTTTTAGTTATATGTAATTTACTTTTGATCTAAATACTCTTATATTTTTATTTCCATACTTATATTTTTCTTTCTAAAATCTTTTTCTTTCTTGTTTGTTTTGTTTTTTGAGACAGGGTCTCATTACATAGCTTTCTTTGGCTGTCCTGGAACTCACTATGTGTACCAGGCTGGCCTCAAATATGTAGTACCTACTTCTGCCTCCCAAGTGGTGGGATTAAAGGTGTGCACCACTAAACCCAACACTAAAATTTAATCTTAAACATTCATGATTTAAAATTACCTGTTATTCTTTCCTGTAGTTTTTCATTGTCTACCTTTTAAACATTTAGAACATATTTCTTAAAAAAAGTATGCTTGTTGAAATTCTAATATATGAATTTTGGGTGTCTAAGACTCCATTCTTATTCTCTTGGATCCTTCCTTATTTTGTTTTTGTTTTTTGTTTTGTTTTGTTTTTACTTCTGAGTTAATCTGTAACTCAGTTAAATCTCCAGCATCAGGATTGAGAGTGCATTGCTTACAAAAGGTTTGCATTTTCTCTTTCAAGTTCATCCAGGGAGTTGGAGATGAAAACCAGTTTCTTTTGAAGGAAATAAAAATGATTCAAGATTACATAGTGATGGCGGTTGCTTAGCTCTGTGAATATAGTAAATTGCACATCCTTTGAAATGTGAGTTACTTCTCCATAAATCTATGACCTAAGCAACTAGTTAAGAGGATGTTGAAGTGACTAACTTTATTCAGTTTCTCAAGTGGCTGTCCTTGAGAGTCAAGCTTCCTTATGATGAGGATCAAAGAAGAAATCTATGCAAAATGAAAATCCACACCAACTCTGAGTGTGTCCCTGTATATACCTTGAGGAAAGGAGGTGAGGGAAACATAAAGCTAAGCTGCCTCACCAGTCAAGAAGATTTAAGTACTTCACCACATATTTATTGGTATTTACTTCATAAAAATTTTATTCTCTTATTTTTGCCAGTACTTTAGTTTCTCTAATATTGTCTAATATAATATTTTTAAGCATTTTTTTTATTTCATGTGTATAACTGTTTTGCCTGCATGGATGTTGTTAATGTTAGGCCTGATCAGATAGGAAGGTTTCCTGGAACTCATGAGCCCGGGAACGACACAACTCTTCTTAGGTGAGACAATGTCCTAGTGGAAGTCCTGAGGCCTAGTAGCCCAGAAACCACACAACTCTGAGAGGAAGCTTCCTCAGCAGAGACATTGTGGCTCACAGGAGAGGGTTTCCCGACCCTAGCTGACCTTAGTTGAGCTGTGGAGCCCAGGAGCCTGAGCCCTGTTCCTTCTTTGCTTCTCTTCTTCTCTTCATTGCTTCTTGGCTTCTTTGTTTCTTAAGATGAAAGAGTCTCAGCAGGCAGCAAATCTCATAAGAGAGATTTATTTGAGAGTCTGGGGTGAGGGAGAATCCAGGGTGTGGCTGCTCCTGCTCCCTGGAGAGGCTAACAGGGAAAGTGAGCAAAGTACAGGGCTTATCTAGGATTTCTTGGGGGCAGGGCTTTCTACAGCAGGGATTTTCACAGTGAGGATGGTGAAATTTCAAGTCTTGAGCGTGGAGAGCTCAGGCATTTGTAGGTTTCTCTGCTCACGGATTGGTGGCTTTCTGTTCAGACTTTTCACCTAAAATTAGCAAAATCTGTGATCAGTTCTATTGAGAGCCTGGAAAAGACCTTTGTGACAGTTACAGAGGCTGGAAATATTATGGAAGAGAGGTCTGGGGAGGAGCTGGGCTGCTGGAACTCCTCAGGCAGGGGTCTGGTCACTTCCCCACCTTGAGGGTTTACAAAGTTTATGAAGTTACCAAGATTACAAATGATGTCCATAGCAGGGAAGTCTTTCCCTGCAGCATGAATAGCTGACAGAGACTGGAGAAGAGGCGCTGCCTTTGTGGACAGCTCCTTTGACAGCAGCAGGCTGAGGCAGGAAAAATGTCATCTTGGTGGACAGCAAGGGCCAGGAGCTGCCATTTTGACTGCTCCAGAGGCACAGGCTGGGCCCGGAAAGGGGGAGCTGACCACCCTGGAAGCATACTACTTGAAGCTTTTGTGAAGTGCTGCTCAGGGACAGTACTGACAGTTCTGGGGGGCGGTGGGCCACTTTGATCTAGTGCTGCTGCAGCTGCTTTGATTGCGGCTGCAGCAGAGGCTGCATTGGGACTATACTGTGCCCTGCTTTTGTCAGAGAAGACAAAGTTAATTCAATAACCCATAACTGGCCAAAGAGCTGAGATAAGTGACAAGAGAGAACTCTGCCAGACAGGAAAGGCATGGGCTCAGGGAACATTACAGAAGAGTCAGTGGAAATGCTTAAGAACCAGATGGGAAGACAGTCCATGTACTCACTATAGCTGTGATTACCTGCACAAGACCTACACATGACTGGTACATCAGCATTTCATCACAGAGGGCTGGAAAGCTTGTGTGGCTCCCCCGCTCCAGAATGACTGTTGACAGTTAAGGGTTCCTATGGGTGTCTTCAGTGATGCAGCCAATCCATACTTCTGAAGTCTGTATTCTTACCACTTTTTCCTGTGTTTTCCTTAGACTACTGAAGTTCTGAAAGATTTTCTACATTAACTGCCCTTATTTTTGTTTTGTGTAAATTGCCTTCTAACATTCTTTTCTCATATTTACGTGCTATCATTTTTTCTCTCTTACTGAGCTAAGGCAATGATTTCAATATTTTTTTGAATCACATGTATTATGCTCTACAATGCTCCTTGATTTTGATTTTATGTATTATGTTTCATGACGTTACAAGAATTTATGTATAGTTCTTTATCTCAGGAAATCACCAGTGTTTAATTAAATTGGTAACACTCACAAATTGTTTCTTCACATAAGAGATCAAGGAGACCATTGAACCTGAATAGAAAACAGTAGAACAAGGAAAAGAATTTTCCCTCTTTGGAGTGGCTTGTTTTAAAAAGTAGCACAGTTCTGTGAGGTAAGTTAGTTTTCTAGGATTCAGTGTCTGACTCTGATACAGCAATTGTAGCAATAGTCTTTTAATAGAGTAAGCATGGTTTAAGATGCTTTCACTGAGCTATGAGAATGCAATGACTTCCTTCCTTTTATCTTGTTTTGTCATCAGACTTTTGAAGACACGCAAAGTGAAGTCCAAGAGCAAAATTCTCATCCTCCATTTTTGAATAACTGTTTTACTGTGGTTTGATGTTATTCTGGTTAGGCTGGGCAGCCTCAGTGTCTAAACAGAAAATAATCTCAGACACAATTTTCTCGGTGGAAATTTTGTAAATATTTGGTAATTATCCTTACCAACTCTGTGATAGAAGAGAAAGAAAGGTGGCCTTGGGGTAGTAAGAATAGTGTTACTAGTCATTGTAAATGTTGGGGATGGGAAGACGAGGAAAGAAGAGAATATTAAAACTATAAAACTATGGATATTAGACTGACCAAAATCTAAATAGCTCCACACTCCTAAAAGCTGAAAAGGAGGGTGAGTGATGGAGATTCATGCATGGCTGACTTATGGTCCCACACAACTTTAGGAATTTGAGACATGTTGTGGACACATGTTGAAAAAGTGACTTGAGGAAATTATGTCCCACTAAGAGGAAGAAAATTAACAACTTAAAAATAAGAACACCTGAAAATTGTGATAATTGTTTAGTCATTGAGCTATGTACCCAGCTATATAGGTCAGATGGTACTATAGATGCAAAGTGGGCCATCACCTCACTGGGAAAAGCAAGCAGCTGGAAATCTCCAGAAAGGTCTGCTGTGGCTTCTGTGAAGGCTGAGCCTAGGCTCCTGTAAGACCCCCTCCTCACCTTGACTTCCAGCCAACACAATATGGTCCTGTGAGCACAAAAGCCTGGCTCCATTGAGGAGCTAGGTACTCAATAATCCGTTGAGTAAATTTATTTCTTAGAGCGTGATACCATCAACAAGATGGTTGGTGACACAGAGAGATTAATTTCGCCATTAGAAAGCTCTATTTATTTAGTTAGCCTCACTAACACTATTAGAAATGGACTCAGAGAAATCAGCTGCTGGGATTTCAAATTTAATGCTGCCTCGTGAAGTGCATGAAAAAAGCAGCCCAGACTCAGCCCTCATTTTTCATCTCAGCATCCAAGACAGCTCTGACTCTTTACAGAGGCCTAGTAAATACGTGTGTTGATCCGATTCTTAGAAGACAGACCTACAAGTTGTTAGCAGTCCCAACGCAGCAAAATCTTGCAGCTCCTGCTAAACTAAATATAAAATGTATTTTTCACAAAATACAAACATTGTGACAGTGATTAAATTTTACATAAATTTTTTACGCCATTTATGCTGGTAATTAGTACTCATTATGCTTTTGATACCATGAAACAGATTATTTGTAAGTAATCATGCATTTAAAATTACCACATGGAACATTTCATACTGCAAGGAAAATTCTTAGAAATGACTTCATGTGGTTCTTTAGCCTAGATTTTTTTCAAAACTGAGCCTGTGGCTCATCTGACCCTCACAGCTCAGTTTACAGGAGGCCGGAAGATTTTCTTGAACTCCTCACGTGTTTGGCATGCTTAGTAGTTGTACAGCCAAGAGACATTTTGAATGTGTCTTTACTTATGCATAAAATGTTCAATCATTTCCAGTTCCTGGACACTGGGAGGTCTCAAGCCAAGAGATAAGTGGTCAGATAATTTTGAATTCCAGAACATCCTTACAGTTAAGAGCATCTCAAATATCTTCTAGCAGTAACGAGCCTACTTCTCCTTATATAGACTAGAAGTGTCTTGAATGCCTGGAGGTCTCCATCAGACATCAAATCAGGCCTGCATCAAGGGGAACAGTAAAAACAGTGAATTAAATCAATGCAAAAGGCAAGAAAACAAACCCAGTATTCTTTTCCTAGGTAATCAGTCCTGGAGTAGGAAATGCAGTATTTATATGCCAAGATGTAAGTGGACCTATCTGACATAGGGTTCAAATAGAGATGTCTACAAGACATCTTTTCTTTTCTGTCACTCTGATTGTAGATACCACTGGGCTATCCCTTCAGGGGTTTAGTTTCTGATGCAATTTCATGATATCTGCTACCTGATATATCTACACAACAATGTCATCCCAGAATTTTCATAAAAATGGCCCCCATAGGCCCATATTTGAATGCTTGATCACAAGAGAGTGGAACTATTTGAGAAGATTAGAAGATGAGGAGGTGTGGCCTTGTTGGAGGAAGTATGCCACCAGGGGTAGGCTTTGAGGTTTCGAAAAGAGTCTTTCTCTCTGTGTTATCGATCAGGATGTAGCTCTCAGATACTAGTGCTTGCCTGCATGCCACTATGCCCTCCAGAATGATGACATTGGACTAAACTTCTGAAACTGTAAGCAAGCCCCCAATTAAATGCTTTCTTTTATAATAGTTTCCCTGGTCATGGTGACTCTTCACAGCAATAGGACAGTGACTAAGTCAAGTAATATGTCACTTGACTTGATATAAGTCATCTATAAGACAAAACTCTGTATGAGTTTTTGAAGAGATTTCCTTTGAGATTTGAATGAGGAGTGAAGACCTACTCTGAATCTGGGTAGCACTATCCTGTGGGTTTGGGATCCAGACTAAATAGAAAGGGAAATTGGAGAAAGCAAACATAGAAATGTGATGTCTATCTGCCTCACACGCCTATACCTATCCCTTCTCTCCCTTGATTCCTGCAAAAATTAGACAAAACAAACATTTCCTTCTGCTTTAAACTGGCTGTTAATAATTTTTTCACTGTACTAATAAAAAGTATTGATTGTACTATGTTACCTTGGTAGCAGCTTCATATATTTCATATTTTCGACATCTCATCATTAATCAAGAGAGAGAGATTGACCTATCCAATCTTAGTTTATATAAGTACATTCTATGTTCAAACACCAACAAAATGGGCTTCTAAGATATATTCCTGGTGAAAATTAGTACATGATAGTGGTGTGTGTGTATAACATTTTCCAAAACAATGCTCATCCAGGTAAATAACATAGTAGACACTTTTCTGTTATTTATCACTTTAAAATTATAAGTAATGCAAAAATGCTCTACTGACTGAGTGTATACAGTATGACCCAGTTGTTTTCATACTATCTTTTTCAAACTGTCCAACAGTGGCAAAAGTCTTTATCTAATCCATGAGATTGCTGATATTCTCTGTAGAGCAACATAGTTTTGACCATGCACCTATAAATGCTATTTAAATAAGCCAGTTACTTGAGGACAAGTAATTTGGAAACCCAGTTGTTGCCAACACAGGCAACCTTCCCTTGAGGTTGCAGGTGCAGCCTGCATAGAGGAAGTTGTGCAGAGGTTTACCAGACAGCCAGGCACCAGAGTAATTGCAAACAGTGTGTGGTCTGTTATGTGGATGCTCAGGGTGCTATGATCTAGTGGACTAGAGGATGTTCGAGATTCTATAAATCTGAAGGAAAGTTCCTGATGAGAAAGTTCTATGCCTTTGGTATTTTTAGTTCCTTTTCACAACAACAGGTAATTATTCTATTATTAGCACATAAAAAGCATTGTTTTCCCCAGAGATCAGCTCTTATTTAAATCTGCCAAACAGGACCCTTAGTGAGTTTTTATGTTAGGAGCTTTTTCATCACTGCCTATATTTCTTTTTATTGTACTCAGCATGAAAAAGGTTGTCAACAAAAGGAAGAGAGAGATGTAAGTTATAGACTGATGGTAGAGATAACTGATGGAGGAGTATTTATAGATGACAGATAGATGATAACTAGATGTGTATTTATGTACAAGAGAGATATAGATGCACAAATGTTTCAAGATGAACAGAAAGGATAGGCAAATAAATACTTGCACACCTACAGATATCTCTCATCTTACAATGGGGTTAAAGCCTGATACACTCACTCATGATAAGTTAAGATACTACAAATGAGGGCATTGTGGCACATGTCTGTAATGACAACACTTGAGAGGTTGAGGCAGGAGTTCAGATATTCAAGGTCATCTTTATCTACGTCCCAGGTTCTAAGTTGGCCTGAACAACATGAGACCGTGCATTAGAAAAAAAAAGATAAAAAAGAAAGGAGAGAGAGAAAATGGAAGGAAGAAAAGAAAAAAGATATTGCAAATCAAAATTGCATTGAGTACACCTGACCTTCAGCATGTTCTATATTGCTAACAGCAAACACTGTAAAATTTTGGTTGTTTTCCTTAAAGATCATGGGGCTGCTTTTAAAATAACATTTATTGTTGATGTCCAGAATTGCAAAAACAAATTATATTGCTCACCTAGGAAAAGGTCAACATTCAAACTTAAAATGATGTTTGCAGAGATTGCATAGCACTTTCCTGCCAACATCTAGAAATTTTAACTCCAACTAGCAAAAGTTATGGGTCATGTGCAAGCACACTTCTCCTAGGCTTCTTTCTATGGATAGATAATGACAGATCAGAGTTAGGTAGCTAGACATGTGAATGGGAGGAGAGAGAGATAGATAATAGATATATAGATAGATAGATAAATAGATAGATAGATTAGATAAATGTAGAAATCAAATATTCTTCAATTAGTACAAGTCTGGAATAAAGATGTTCAATAAATAACTATAGGTCAAGACAATAATGAGTTAGTAGATAGTGGTGATGCTCTTACACAAACTCTGAGGTATTAACCCAATGTGATTTCATCTCAACATTTCCTGTTTTATTCCACAGCCTGCCATAATACTGAGCTCCATGCACACCTAGGGCAGATGGCAAACTCAGGCAGTCCACCTTGTCTACCATAAGCTCTATTTTTCTTCATAGTTCTTGTCCTATAAAAACTAGAATATGAGTTAGACAAATACATCTGACCTTGTACAAGAAGATAAGTGGTTGTACTCTTTATATTTAGAATGAAGATTAGATTGAAGTCAATGGAAAACATCAGGGACAATCATAAAATTCATAAGTAATATGAACACTATTAAAATACTACCTCTAATTTCCTTTAGAAACCAGGTTGCACTCTTTTAAAAAGTGCTTGAGTAAAGGAAACCAGCTTATTAAAATGCATAGAAGCTATCTTACCTGAACATCACAGATAATCAGTACAATTTGTCCTGAGTTCCCTCTCTCCATATCTTGTTAACAGAAAATGTCATTATAAATTTTGCAAATATGGAATGGCTTCCACTTGAAGTCTCTACCATTCACTTGATCCTGTTACTCTCACCTGGTGCATTGCTCTCTCCTACAGTGGGTATCAGTTACCAGTGAATGGCAAATGGAGGGAACTTTCTATCAATTAAGCTGTCTTTTTGCACAAATAACTCTTTGATTTAATCCACAGGATAAATGTAGTAGGCTATCTTTTCCTATTTAGTCATCTCTACTATAGCACCAGAGACATGCTCTCTGGATCCCTTTTGAGTACTATCTGTGCCTGATTCAAACTTGATTTATTTTTTTCCACACTCTTCTTCTCCAGAGGTTTTCAGAAAGTGAAAGAATTTCTATAGTTGAGATGAACATATATGTCTCCAAACTGTTGAAATCTTGTTTCCTGGCATAAAACTCACTTTGATAGAATTCTTTGTTACTTTTCCATTGATGTGATACAATACAAATGACCAAGGCAACTTATAAAAGAAAGCATTTAACTTAGCTCATAGTTTCAGAGGGTTAAAGTCCCTGATGGTGGAGCCAAGGAATAGTTGAGAACTCATACCTTGATCCACAACCTGATGAAGAGAGATCACTGGGGATCCCATGAATCTTTTGAAACCTCAAAGCCCACTCCAAGTGATATGCCTCCTCCAACAAATCCACATCTCCTAATCCTTGCCAAACTGTTTCCCCAACTTGGGACCAACCATTCAAATATGTGATCCCTTGGAAGAAATTCTCACACAAACTACCACAAAGAGAGCAAAACAGTATTGCACATGTTTATAATTGGTGACTTCACATGGAAATTTCTTCTTTCCGTGTGTCACTTTAATAGTAATTTAGGTACTTATGATAATGACCACATGAAGTCATTATGAAACATGAATATAATATAGTGTCAGAGACTAAAAAAAAAAAAAGAACTTTCCTGATCTCTCTTGTACATAGTTTACATAAGAGACCTTCTTCTACTACAAGCCGTTAAATGGTCTTGTTAAATGGGCTTTGGAGGTTAGACCCAGGGACTTCTCTCTTTTGCTTTTCTGTATCC
>CAJQZJ010032698.1:1297634-1353310 GCA_907164525.1 Lophiomys imhausi | reverse complement strand
TTTGGAGGTTAGACCCAGGGACTTCTCTCTTTTGCTTTTCTGTATCCTCCTTTCTCTCCTATATAGGAGTGAACAGACTTGAGAAAAATGGGACATAGACATAGTATAGGAAAGAACAAGAAAAAAGGACAGATTATTGAATATAGCTTTATACCTTTGTATACTGATACAAAATTAATATTATATTTGGCTAAATTGGTATTGATCATTGTATATTAATGCAAATTTAAGATTGTATAGGGCTACATCGGTATTGGTCTTTGTATATTGATACAAAATTAAGATAATATTTGGCCACAATGTTATTGATCCTTGCATATTAATGTAAAATTAAGATTGTATTGGGCTACATCGGTATTGATCTTTGTATATTAATGCAAAATTAAGATTGTATAGGGCTACATAGGTATTGGTCTTTGTATATTGATACAAAATTAAGATAATATTTGGCCACAATGTTATTGATCCTTGTATATTAATGTAAAATTAAGATTGTATTGGGCTACATCGGTATTGATCTTTGTATATTGATACAAAATTAAGATTATATTTGGCCACATTGGTATTGATCTTTGTATAATGATACAAAATTAAGGGTAACGCTTCTTAAAGGTATTGTTCGTAGTAATACTTAAAAATGAAATGTCAAGTTTTGACCTCTCGCTACCAACCGACATAAACTGTTTAGGATAATTAAGAAACGGAAACTAATAGTCATGAAAACATGTCATTTTGTTAGTTACTATGACAGCCTATCACAGTTATTTTCTAAGCTAATCAGAAATCAAGTTGCTAAGAGACAAGCAATATTTGCTTATCTAAATATAAGAGATAGATAGGGCATCTTCAAAAACCTCAAGAGATCTGCAGAATATGGCATTCAAAGATGTTTTCTTAACTTAAGATTTTTTGATATCGAGACATGTCAGCTCCTGACAGCACCCCCTTTCTACTCCAAGTAGAAGATGAGCATCAAAGAATCTCCAGTGGGAGATGATTGAATTGGTGGTAAGCCATTCTCTTGGCAAGAAAAACCCCTTGCTTCAACTGTAGACAGACTTCTGTCCAAAAAAGAACAAAACTTGGAAGCAGATAAGCCGACAGCCTAGCTCTGCCAAGACAGGGTAGGTAAGTCCTTCATAATTCCTGCTCTACAATCAATGTCTGTCAGAGAAATGGGGCCAAATGGCTGAAGATTGATGCTGTAATGTATGGAGAGAAAATGGGAACTGTCCAGGCAACCACTGGTATGTCATTTCTTAGTTTTGGAAGCTGCAGACCCTGCATTTCCTATGTAATCAGATATATTTATCCCTCTCAGGTCTCTGAGGTGGTTGAAGAATAGATAGCTAGAGTCTCATAGTTAAATTTTGAGTTGTTTAGGAATCAAGAGGGTGTTCTGGATCTAAGAAGATATTTTTAAAATTGTGAGGCAAGTTAGTATGAAAGCTGAGTTAGATAAAAATCTTTAAACTCATGGAGATGGTTAGATAGTAGAATGTTAAAGTCAGGTGCCAAATACATATGTACTGGACATTGGGAATGTATGCTAAGCCATATAACTCTTATAATTGTGGCCTATTTATTTCTGTTGTTTTGAATTGTATTTATAGTTATAAGAAAAAGAACCATTTTTTGGACTGAAAGGGAGAGCTGTTGGAGGGAAAAAAGAAATACCTTAAACTAAAAAAAAAAAAAAAGTAGGGAAGAGGATGGGGGGGTTGAGGGGGAGGAGGGTGGAAGGGTGGGACTGGAGGGGGGAGTAGGGAGGGGATTGTGATTGAGATGTAATTTGAAGAAATAAAAAATAAATTATTAAAAAAAAAAGAGACCTTCTTCTCCCAGACCTAGTAAAGCCTGTGTTACAATGTTACCAATAGCATGTTGAGGTCCCCTCACTTTTCCAAGATGGAAACTATGGAGAGACAGAAAAGGGGCTTTTGTACCCCTGAGCATTTTATAGAAGCAGCAGGCAGGCAAGAGCAGCAGCAGCTGAGACCCCCTCTAATGTTACAGCCCTCGTCAGGCTTTGGGTTCTGGGTCATTTATTCTACAAGTATTTCAGCTCTGTGTAGGCCTAGCGAATGGGACTTCCTTAGCTCTTATCTGTAGCCAATGCTGCAGCTTCTGTGTGACCCTAGGGATCAGGATTCTTCAGCCTTAACTCTGGCCAGTTTTAAAGCTGTTGGCCTCTGTATCTGGGACACTTGTCTCCAAAGGCTTGACAACTGTCTGGAATTCTCTCAGTTACCAGGGCCTGTAGTCTCTCTTGTCCTTCTTATAGTTTTTCATTGTTCTCCCATTAAAGTTCTCTACAGTCCTTTGGCCTCTGACTGTAGCTCTACCACCCTCTTTTCCCTCCCCTGGCTACTGACTTGTACTATTGAGCTGTTTTTATTTATTTATTTATTTATTTATTTATTTATTTATTTATTGCTTCAGGTTACATCTCCATCATAGCGTCCTCTTTCCACCCTTTCCAGTCCCGCCCTCCCACCCTCTACCCCCCAACCGTTCCATCCCACTCCTCTGGAGTAGTGTCCCTAGATAACAGTCCCTCGCCCCAGTTCACCAGTCATATGAGGGTCAAGAGCCTCCTCATATACTGCTGGCCTACAAGGAAGTACCACCAGGGAAAAGTGTTTCACTGACAGGGAGAGAAAACAACAACAAACAAAAAAAGTCTATGTCCATGTTCCCTTTGGTGCATTGGTTGTAGTATAGTTATCCAATGCTATATGGCTAAAATCCTACTATAAGTGAATAGATGCCATGTGCATCCTTCTGAGTTTGGGTTAGCTCACTCAGGATGAGCTTCTCTAGTTCCATCCATTTGGCTGCAAATTGCATAATTTCATTGTTTCTGATAACTGAGTAGTATTCTATTGTGTAGATGTACCACAGTTTTTAAATCCATTTTTTGGTTGAGGGACATCTTTTTGTTTCCAGTTTCTAGCTATTACAAATAAGGCTGCTATGAACATAGACGAGGAAACTTCCTTGTGATTCGGTGAGGAGTCATTTCGATGTATACCTACAGGTGGTATGGCTGGGTCCTGAGACAGAGCTATTCCAAATTTTCTAAGATATCGCCAGACTGACCTCCATAGCGGTTGGACAAGTCTGCCTTCCCACCAGCAATGGAGGAGGGTTTCCCTTTCTCCACATCCTCGCCGGCATGTGCTGTCATTTGAGTTTTTGATCTTAGTCATTCTGACAGGTGTGAGATGGAATCTTAGAGTTGTCTTGAGTTGCATTTCTCTGATGATTAAGGATGCTGAGCATTTCTTCAAGTGTCTCTCAGCTTTTAGGAATTCCTTCTTTGTGAATTCCCTGTTTAGCTCTTTCCCCCATTTTTTAATTGGATTATTTGGTTTCTTGGCCTTGAATTTCTTGAGTTCTTTGTAAATTTTGGATATTAGCCCTCTGTCAGATGTGGGGTTGGTGAAGATTTTTTCCCAATATGTAGGCTGCCATTTTGTTTGAATGACAGTGATTTTGCCTTACAGAAGCTTTTCAGTTTCATGAGGTCCCATTTATTGATTGTTGCTCTCAGGTCCTGAGCTGTTGGTGTTCTGTTCAGGAAGTTGTCACCTGTGCCAATGAGTTCGAGGTTTTTTCCCACTTTTTCTTCTAGTAGATTTAGGGTGGCCGGCCTTATGTTAAGGTCTTTGATCCACCTGAAGTTAAGTTTTGTACATGGTAATAAGTATGGGTCTAATTTCATTCTTTTACATGTGGACATCCAGTTGGACCTGCACCATTTGTTGAAGATGCTGTCCTTTTTCCATTGTGTGGTTTTGGCTTCTTGAAGAAAGAAATTGAAGAGGCCATCAGAAGATGGAAAGATCTCCCATACTCATGGATGCATAGGATCAACATAATAAAAATAGCCATCCTACCAAAAGCAATATACAGATTCAATGCAATTCCTATCAAAATACCAACACAATTCTTTATAGACCTGGAAAAACCTATTCTTAATTTCATATGGAACAACAAAAAACCCAGAATAGCTAAATCAATCCTATACAATAAAAACAAAACAAAACAAAACAAAACATCTTGAGGTATCACCACCCCAGATTTCAAGCTGTACTACAGAGCAATAGTAGTAAAAACAGCATGGTACTGGTATAGAAACAGACCAGTGGATCAATGGAATCGAATTGAAGACCCAAACATGGACCCACACACCTATGGCCACCTAATTTTTCACAAAGAAGCCGAAACCGCACAATGGAAATTTTTTTTTTAAACTGTCAGGCAGCAGGCTGCCCTGCTGCTTTCAGTCTTGTCCCAGGACTGCTTGTCTGCCATTTCCACTTCCTCTCTTCAGTTGTCTGCCTCCCTGCTGTCTCTGTTCTATCTGCCTGGGTTACCACTCATCCCTGCCCTCTGGAAGTAAACAAGACAAGATCTCTAAAGAGAAGCCTCTATTGGGCCTGGTGTTACAACTACAGGGTCTGCAGTGCAGGAGAGTGTCTTCCAGCAGGCTCTTAGATGAACCTGAGAGCCCGCTTGTGAAGCTGAAGGCTTACACTGACCACACGCTATGGGAGTAGTCTGTTTTTCTAATGGTTGTTTTAATCCTTAGCAAGTCACAAGCTCTCTTTACCAGGCCAGCTACCTGGGATAGCGCTCCTAATCCAGTTTGCGCAGAAATGATCTAAATTATGGAGGCCTGTGATAAATGTAGTATCTGATAGAAACCATCAATTACTTTTTGCTGGGGTTCACCTGCAGAAGCCAGAGCAACCAATTGCCATCTTTTGTTCATTTTTTTCCAGGTGCCTGTGAAGGGTTCACTGTTGGTATGGAGGTGGTCTCATTGGATGTTTGCCTGATAGTCCCTTCATTCAAGGCAGCGAGGGAGAGTCCATCAGCTATTAATTAGGGATTCAAATTGTCCTATCCTCGGTAAATTTGTTTATTCACAAGAAAATGAACATTAAAAGGACTGCTTATAATAACAACTTAATGAATGCCTTTTTAACACTGAGTGATTTAAACCATGTTTTAACAGTATTTAAAGGCTACCTGGTGTTTCTGAAAGAAAACTGTTCTGTCTCAATTGAACCATCTTTATGCCCAACAGCTGAACATTCACCTTTAGATCAACCTGGCCCCAGGTCTGGAATTCTTTTACTAACTCCAGGTGACAGATGACAGTATTACTACTACCAATCCCCTAGTTGGTATTTAGACTTTTTAGTTCAGGTATTATTAGTCTGGTGGATTTTCTGTTTTCTGAGGAAGGGCAGTCTACATTGATAGTCTTGCAAGGTTTTTTCCCTATGCTTTTATCGATATCTCAGCAGTCTGGGAATTTTGAGCAAGGAAGAGACAACATGAATGTGTCCATTTGTTATGTTCCTTCTAAAAGCATAAAGCCCGCCGGCACCTGAGGGACTAATTTGAAAAAATCACGGCCCAAAACCCGTTTCTCTTCAGCCAGGGCAGGGATGGAAACTTAAACACAGGCTTTCTAAAGTTTCTGTCAACATGATAAAGCAGTGTGCTAAAGATTACTGACGTAAGGGGAGCTGGGAGCTCTCATGGAGTCTTTTTCTGTTGGCTAGGTGGGTTACTTTCCAGGTATGTGTACGCAGGAGCCTCCCATTCTGCAGCAAAATATAGCAAACAAATCTAATTCCCAAACCATGCCAACCTACTTTATTGCCTGGAAAGTCAATTAGAAAGATGAATCATGCAAATGGCCTCTTGAATGGTTTAACAGATGACAATGAATAAAATTCCAGCAATCAGATCACTAATACATGTATGTCTTAAAATATTTTGCTATAATTTTTGGCTGGGCAGGGACTGTCAGGGTTCCTTGTTCTGTCAGCATTTTGTTGGTGAAGCCCGAAGTGGAAGCACCAGAGACTTTTACCAAAGTGGGAAAATGAACACCTGTGGGGTCAGAATGAGGTCATGGTTGGACTGGTATTGCTGTCATGCCCTGGAATATTTATTCTCAATTTCAAAAGAAGTGCAAATCCATTAAGTACATGTGAGTCACCTCTAGCACAGACATATCCAGAGAAAACCTGGCATATCTACTCTTGCTCTGTAAGTTTCTCCTCTGTTGTTCCTTATATGTAGGATCATAATATGTACATATACACATCCATGTTTTACTCCTTGATTAAAATCATTGCTTATCCTGTCATACTTAGAAAATATATAAACATACAGAGAAGCAAATTATTATTCATAATATCATCATCTATAAAAAGCTGCTTATGAAAGAGTTGACAGCTTAAAAATATCCTTTAATTTACAATTTACTTAATAATACTTATTTCCTCATGGCACTAAATATATTTAAGACTATTTTACTGCATAGAATAGTAATGATGATAAGTATTAATCATAATTTTCATAAATATTGTGCTATAATTAGGCATTTAGATTTTTTAGATTTTTATTATTGTGGAAAACTTATTAAATGAGCCAAATATAAACATTAATGAAGCAGAGTTAGTAGCTTAAATTATCATTTTAAAGGACTCTGTAGTTCTAGAAAACATACTTAAAGGTTTTGAAGTATTTATTCTGCCCTATATGGTACAATTAGAGTGTAACTCTCTATTCATTGTAAATTGTATTTAGGTAGATATGAACAAGTAAATAAATAAATAGAACACTACAGATTCATTTCATTTCTCAGTAAATGCCCAAGAAGGCTGAAATATTTCCTAGAAAGTTGTCACATACATTGAAACATAACATTTCTTAAGAAAATCATTATGTAGTTGTGTTTTCATGTTTTATGCACGTTACACCCAAGACTAAGGTGGTCAGCATTTTGACTCTTTGGAGAGAAGATCAGGAAGAAAAGTGAGTCCACCCAAATTGGCAGAGGGACTATTCCATCGAAGTGACACTTGGCAGATGACTCAGAGAATAGCCACATTTAAAGTCCTGAGCAACTGGCCACCAGTCCCAACAGATGGAGTCCCCTGATCAACTGACTGATTAATTGTGGGACCAGAGTGGGATCTGGGGCTAGGGATTCCCATGATATGTGGAGCAGTCAGCATCAGAGAAAATTCATCAGTGGAGAGCAATGCTTCTTATTGACTTGACTGGCAGGTCGGTTGCATCATCTGGCACCAGAAGATCAACTAAGGTTGCTTATTCTCCTGTCCAGCAAGAGGCTTCCAGGAAGCAAGCTCTTAGGAATTGAAGGCAGAGACAATTCTCAGACAAAATCCCTTCCCACTAGGAGTTGCCTGCCTTGTGTTTCCTCTGACAGCTCTGCTGTGCCCTTATTGGGAATGGAATAAAAACAATGTCAGTTTGGAAGGGTCATGAACTCACTAACAGTTGTTGTCCATCAGCCTGTTCTCTCCTAGTTCTCTGACAGATATTTGAGAGAAGGAAAGTGATTATTAGGTAAATATAGAGAACATTGAGCTACAGATGTTTTGTTTTGTTTGATTGTTTTTCTTACTCATAAGTAAGGAAACAAGTTTTGTTCATTCATTTCTGAGTTTCTGAACCTATGCTGACCCATGTCAAAGCCACCACTCCTACATGGCCATTGTTTTTTAAGTTACTTTAATGGATTTATTGGCTGATTATGTGTGTGTGCACATATGTGTGTGCATGTGCCATAATAAGTGTGTGTGTGTGTGTGTGTGTGTGTGTGTGTGTGTAGATCTGTGATAAGAATTTTGTTAAAAAAACAATTATGAGAATGTTTTTGTTTAATCCCAGGTGTGAGGCTGCTTCAGTTAAAAACACAGATGTAAATTATTAACTGCCTCATGAGCTAACTTGGGCATGGTTTAGTCACCTTCAACACGTGAATTTTGAGGACTGAGTGATAAAAGGACAGAGCCCTGAGGAGAAGAAGGAGGCTACAAAGAAGAAAGAGAGCCCTGAGGAGAAGAGGAGCACTATGAAGAAGAAAGAGGGAGCACTACAAAGAAGAAAAACAGTAGCACTACAAAGAAGAAAGGGGGGGGCTACAAAGAAGAAACAGTGGGTGCTACAAAGAAAAAAAAAAGAGAATACGGCTCTCCCAAACTCTTGCTGGTTCTTCCTACTGCTGTTTCCTGGTTGGCTGGTTTGCTGGATTGTAACTACTAAGATTGGTATTGCCCACAAAGAACCTAACGACCCTGATCAGAAGGAAGTAGCTCAAAGAGACCTATGTCTCTTCTCCCTTTAACTTTCTCTCCCTCCTAGTGTTGAGGGGTTGGAAAGAATAAGGGTTGGAAGGGAGGAAGGAGTATTAAGAATAGTAAAATAATTAGAAGGCATATAAAACAAAAAATATTACAATCCACCTTGTTACAAAGATCAGATGACAATTTGTGGAAGTTGGTTTTCCCTTTCCACCAAGTGGAGTTTCCAAGACCAAACTCAGGTCTCCAGGTTTTGTCACAAGCACCATCACTCTCTGACCCATCTTTTACCCCACACCACCTCGAGATGGTTAGTTAAATAATTCAAATCTTGAGGGGAAATCCCTGTTTTGTTCTAGTCTTACATAAAGTAGTCATGAGGCACGTGTGGCTCACTAGCTTATTGAGCAAGCATGTCCTACATAGGAACAAGCCTAGGTGGACAGTGGCTCTGTGTGACAGGTTTCAGTAAGAACACAGTACTTCCTGTTGGTTCTGAACATAAATTCGAACTCTTTTCCTCATGCTTCCTTCTGCTAAGACTGGGGCGAAACCAGAATGTTGGCTCTTCTTTCTTCAATTGAAGTACACAGAACAGCAACAAAAGAGAAATTTCTCTGAAGACAAGAAAAAAAAATCATAGAAACTTTAAGGAAGAAATTTACATTGAGGAAAATTCTAGTGCTTTAAGACATAAGAATAAAACATCATTCCCTCTAACTCACAAGGAATACACTTTAAAATCTCCAGAAGATGCCTGAAATCCTAAATAGTAGAAAATCTTGCTACTCCTACATGTAAACATCCTTGATACAATTTACCTCATAAGTTAGACATCAAGGGATTGATGACAACTGATAATGATTTAGAATGAGAATAGATTATAATAAAATTGTCACCATCATTGTCTTTATTTCTCTTGTTCTTATGATAATACACCTTGGCAAAAGCAACTTAAAGAAAACAGAATTTATTTTTGCTTACAGTTCAGTCCATCATAATAGGAATGGAATGGCAATCATTGCTTAAAGTAACTGGTCACATGGCATCACAATCAGGAAGTCTAGAGTAATTCAATGTTTGTACTCAGTTCACTTTCCTTTTTGTATACACTCCAGAATCAGCAACCAGGGAAGGGAGCTACCCACAGTGGTTGATTTCTCTACCTCAATTAACCTAGTCAAGAAAATCTCCTCTCACACTTGCACACAGGACAATCTCCCAGGTGATTCTAGATTTGATCAAGTTGAAAAATAAGATCAACCATAATATTAACCCCATTTCATTTCTAGGTGAAATCAGGGTACTTAAAACCACAAGAGTTTGGATACTGCCACAGTTGATCTGATGATCAAGATGGCTGCTAAGCGACTAGTATCGAGGGAATTTATTCAGTTCACAGGGATAATTCAAATCTCAAGGAGAGTAGTGTAAATTTTCATCACAATATAAAAAATGATGTGCGACTTACAACTTAAAATATGGCCTATTTCTGGAGTTTTCACCTTAATATATTCAGATTGCAGCCCACTGTGACTATCTGAAACCACAGAAGAATAAATTGTGGATAGGGAAGACTTACTGTGCTTGAGAAAGGGACGTGGGAACAGAGTGAACTCTTGAGAAGGAGGCACTTTTTCCACAGTCCAGAGGAGGAGGAGGATTTGTGGTGCTTTGCTGTTGTAATGTCTCCTGCTCTTGAGGACACATTCAGAACAAGCATCCCATCTTCCCCTTCCTACTCAGCTCTGTTACTGAATGTCAATGCCCAAATGAATACATTGTTTAGCATCCATCATTACAACTTGACTCCTCTTAGGCAAACACTCCTCTTGATTCTACACTTCTATTACAACTTCTCTCATTGTTAAGCAGGGCTAATACCTGTTGAGGGAAGGCCTAATATTGTTTCTGATACATTGAATTTAATGCTGAGATCTGGTTACCGCCCCTTCTGAGGCATTCTCTTGATTGGTTAATAAAAGTCGCTTATGGCCAATTAGCTGGGCAGAAAGAGTATAGGAAGGTGGGACTTCCTGAGATCAGAGCAGGAACTCAGCACGCACAGAGACTCTCTCTCTTTTCCACCGGGAGACACAGAAGGAGAGACACGACTGGAGAATTGCTGGAAGGTAGTCACAGGCACATGGTGGTTTGGGATTAGGTGATCCAATCCGGGTTAACTTAGAGTAGCTAATTGAGAGTCTGCCCAGCTAAGGGCTAAGTGTTAAAATATTAAAAGTTCTTGGTGTGTTTAATTATTGGGGAAAAGACTGCAGCGGCTTATAGGCCCTCAGTCCAAGCAGTCCCGGGCTGTTGGACTCCCAGACTCCCCTTGAGCCCAGACGAATCTCCTGCCAAGCCACCGATACTTCTACCGGCCTAATATAACAACTTATATTAATTAACAGAGTTTAGGTTACAGGTGGTGTAGGCCACCCTTGGTCCCGGGGCTCTTTCTCCAGGATAAATTAAGCAACCGGTTAAGGCACTCAGGCCAGTCCGCCTGCTCCTCTGCCAAGCTGCCAGCTACTCCGCTGGCCTAATCTTATAGTTTATACTTACTAATAATTACATTAATTAATTAATTTGCAGTTTTCAGGTGGAGCCCAATGTGGGGCGCCATATGTAAAAAAAATTAGTTAAATTAAGTTGCAGTATTTATATTATATTTGATTGGTTTGGCAGCCACTAATTCTTATCCCGACCTTATAAATGAGTACCAGAGACCGCATGGATTTTATCAAGCCTAGGCCCGAGTTGAGGAATCTTGGCCCATCTAAGCTAGCTCTTAATTCTATCACCCAAATATGACCCCATATATACATACATCCCCTTGGACTGCCATTCTCCATGATATGGCGATGTTCCTGGCCACGTGGAATGAAGTTCTTTTTTTTTAACCCATGACGTGTGCCTTCTTCCTGCTGCTCCTGGCTGGAATGCCTTCTTCTTCCTGCTGCTGGCTGGAATGCTTTAATCCTCTGTCTAAAGCTCAGGCTTCCTGTTCTAATCTCAGGAAGTCCCATCTTTCTCTGTCTTTGCCCAATCTCAGGCCTCGGCATTTTATTTAACCAATCAGAGTCAACATAAGTAACAGACAGCAAACAGGACTAATTAATTAACATTTAGAATGCTTAACACTACCCCAACAAATACCAGCAGACTCTGAAATGCTGATACTCCTCACAGATCTGAGGAGGGATCAAAACACGACATAAAGGGACTTTCTGGGAAGCAGAAAGAGTCAGAGTCAGAGTAGTGGCAAAATGTGTGGGCAGAGATCTTTAACTGTGGTTTCAAGGGAAACCAATTAAAACCTAGAAAAACAAAACCACTGGAATTGGGATCACAAGAGTCCACTCTGGTTTATCTTTCTTTGGCCCTACTCCAGGTTTGGGAGATTATGGAAGGCATACAGTGGTTCATAGTAAAGAGACAGATAAGGGGGTTTGTTGGGAGTCTCAGTTCCATATTGGTTGGTTTGAGGAACAGGTTACTTCTTGGATGGGTAGTATTTTTAGGTTTTTCATTCCCAAGTTATCAAACCGTGAGAACACAAGGAATAGAAGATAAGATTGATAACAGCTGTGTAAAGAACCACCAGCTGTGGGGATTAAGAGGATTAATGTTCCAAGAGCGCAGGAGCTTTTACAAAAGGTTGTGAAAGAAGAAAGTAGAGAGTTGTCTTTTGGCAATTAGTGACTTCAGGCACAGAATCAGCCATCTTCCAGCCATGTAGTCTCAATCTTAGGAAGAATAGTCTTTGCGACAATTATTGTGTCAGGGCAAAACTCCCAATTAACATGAGACACTTAGTGGCAACAAGTAACATCTCATTTCATTAAATAATACGTGCTCTGATGGCCTGAGCCAATGAGGTGGATTTTGCAGATAACAAAATGTGGAGAAGAAATCAAAGTCAAGGAATAAAGAGTAGCTTGCTTTTTGCAATCTTCACAGGAAAAGGAGAATGATAGAATTAAAATAGTTATCATCAAGTTTCCCTTTTAGTATAAATATTAAGGCAGAGGGAATTTCATTCCTGGCCAGTTGAACTGGCCTGTTTGGGAAGCCTGGCTGATTTTCATTTTTAGCATGTTATGTAAGAATACAGTGCATTGACCACCCCATAATATTTGCTTGTAGATAGAATAATAAAAAGACAGAAAGGCTGGTGACATATCTGAGTAACCAAATCATTGCCAGGAAACATGTACTTTTTGTTGTTGTTGTTGCTTATTGTTTGTTTAAGATACTGCTGTCCAGGGTTCTCACTAAAGGTATTTCTGACTGTAGTGGCCGTATTTCAGTGAGAGCTTCCCTCTGTCTTGTACAGGTCAGGCAATGACTGCTGCACTCCCTGTCCATGTTAGCTTGTCTCCTCAGGACTTCTGTGCTCCTAGCTACCTTTAGCTACTAGATGTGGTGGTCCTTCATACGGTGTCTGCCCTCACCTGGTGGAAGAGGAGCCTCCAGAGAGAAAAGCCTTCCTTGGTAGGAAGAGGTTCTGGGACCACAATGAGGGCTGAGTGTGTACCTATTTCATTAATGAATGGATACACTTTTCATTATGTTAGCAAGTGTTTGCAACAAAGTAAATGAGTCCTAATGGGTCCTGGTGTAGATATCTTTACCTATAATGGCAGGCCAGAATACGCAACTTTGTGTTCCAGAAATTAAGGACTGAAAAAGAAATAATGAAAATTAGACACTTTCTTGTAAAAATATGTGTTCAGTCCTTGGCCTTTTGGTGTCTTGCTCAGGCTTTCTTTGTTTGTTCACCAGCTTCTTTCTGCCTCAGGGAGAGCTGGCTATCAAATGATGGCCAGCACTTTTTTCAGCAGGACTCTCGGAGCTCTCTAGCATCAGGGGCCTCTTCTCCTCCTGGGGCTCCATGCACTGTCCTTAAATAGGAGGAACTCTGTTTCAGCTTAATTTGGGCTCTGCCCACTTAGCAGCTGAAAACAATGTCAGGCCAGATACTTTGATTCTTTAAGTCAATTAAACCCTGTGGCTCAGCTTTTGTCTAGAGGGGTTTGATCTGTCCGAACAGTGGCCTGGAGGAAATTGTGTCTGCTTTTAAGGACTCTGAAGTAGAGTGGCAGAGTTGCTGACGCAAAGGGGCTGGGGTCTCCCAGAGAGAAGAAAGCATGAAGCCTTATTTAAGGTGAGACTGCAATAACCAACTTACCCTGACGAATCTACATCTGAGAGATCCAGAAAAAGGACTGCTAAGTGCGTTAAAGAATCTACAACAAAGACTGTGTTCCTGATGACTGAGGACCTGCTCCAGAGACTGTATCCTTCTAAAAAGTTAGGAAAATAATTGTCAATAGGATTAGTGGTTAGGTTAAAGGGATTGTAGGAATTTGTAGGATTAATAGTTAAGAAATAATTGTTATTTGTTATAAGTGACTATAGTAATAAATAAATAAGTGCTAAATAATAAAAAAATGTGTTCAGGAAATTTATAGTTAAACAATGGTCTCATTAATAGTTTACATCATAGTTCTAATTCTTCACATTGTAAGCACAGATTGTTACAATCAATAATTTGCTTTCCTATTTGCTAAGTGCTAGTAAACTATCTGACCCTATGCATCTATGATTCACATCACTTTCAATTGTCAATATTGTGACATTCTTTTGTTTCTTAAGTGTTTGCTGTATTTACCTCATTTGTATGGATTACTATATTATTGTAATTATCTATAGTTAAGGGATATTACAGTAATATTTTTTATAAAATACTGGGCCCCAGTTGGGTTGATAGTACACACCCGAAATCCCAGCACATGGGAATTTGTGATGTGATCATTGTTTGAATCAGCTTTGGTTATATTGTAAACATTATCTCAAAATCTGCTAAACAGAGAATTCTACAAATAATGGAAATCTCTGTGGTATTTGTTTGTACTGAAAAACATAATCTATAATTTAGTAAATATTATTTTCCTTAAAATATTAATAATTTCAAATGATTGCTCATGGAACAAATTACTTCCTTAGGTTCAGAAGTTGAATTTAGATCTTGTTTCCTGTTAATTGAAAGTCTATTTAATTTCAAAATAAAAAATAGCCTTAAACATGGTAATTTTGCAAAATAATATTAATTATAAATAAATATCACAATGTAAATTTGCTTTTTAATTTCAGGAACATTTTCTTTTCAAGCCATAAAGTTATTCAATTATGCACAAATGCTAATTAAACCCTGAGGGAGAGCGAAGAGTTCTGATTCTTGAGTGTACATTTTTATATTATGCGAGGAAACTATTGATTAAATCTTCATATTGACATTACATATTTTATCTACTGTTGATGACATTTAATACATTTGATGAATTGCACAAAGTGCCATTTAGCACAATCAAATAAGAACTGTCTTAGATTTCCGGAGCCTAATGATGAAACCAAAACAGCATTGCTAATTCAGCTCTTGGAAAGCCCAGAGATGGAACACACAGACAAGCAGGAATAATGATCGACAAAGAAAACAACAGAGCATTTTGCTTCTAGTATCTGAATTGAATTTGCCAAGTTATGAGATCCCCAACACATCAGCATTCCCCTATTCCGCTTTCCTTCAATGGAAAGACTGTGATGACGAGCTGGTTACAAGGCTTTGGTCCAGCATGTCATCGATACCTACTCATTCCTTCCTTTCAGGATGATAATTCTTACTCCATGCCAATTTATGTTAGAGGTGCGTAACATTCACTTTGATTTTGTAGTGACTCATGTTTAATATGTTTCCTTGAGTTTAAAAAAATGTTGTATTTGATATTCTGATATTATGAGGATAGGGCCTCTTGATGTTGTATTGAAGGTATTCTGTATAATCAGATAAACATTCAGTGACTAAACGTAGAATGTTGTGGCTTGAGGCACATGTTTGAATGATTGTTCACTAGCTTGTGTCACTATTTTAAAGGATGTAAAGATATTAGGGCATTGAGTCTAGCTCGGAAAGTTCAGCAGCAGAGATGTCGTGAAGATCATACCTACCTCGAGTTCCAGCAGTTCTGCTTCCTTCCTTGGTTGCTGCCATACTAGCCAGTTCATTCTCCCACAGCCATGTACAGAGCTGTTCCTGCCCTCGCAGCCTGTGATAGAAGTAAAGATATCTGAAACCATGAGTCCAAATAAACCTTTCCAACCCTAAGGTGTTTCTGTCATATATTTTGATCACAACCATGACAAAGTTCCTTTTAAGGTGGCTCCAGTTTCGACATGGTTAGTCACATGAATGATTTTGAAAGCAAGAATATAAAGAATTTCCTTCTTAACTAAGAATGTTGAAGACACCAGTTGGTGTTCTATCCTGTAAGGGAACACAGTCTGCTACCTAGGTCACAGAGCATGAGAATTGAAGGCTCTATCTGTCTTTTTGAAGGGCTGTGATAGAGAAGTAAAGCAATATCACCAGGAACACAATTGTTTTCCAAGCACTTTGGAAGCCTCAGTGATTAGTAAAAGTTCACCCCCAATTCAGTAAAACGATCTCCCAGTACACCCAGAAACTGGTCTTCAAAAAAAAAAAAACCCAAAAAACAAAACCGAAAAATTCCAAACAAACACAAACCAAGCCAAACCAAAAAAAAACCAAAAAACAAAAAACAAAAACAAAAACACTCATTTTTTTTTTTTTATTCAAAAATGGTAGAATCAGGCAGCACACTATCAGCGTTTATGGCAGACCTGGCAGTAACTAGGGAGACAGAAAGGCCCTCAGCATCCTTGCTGTCACTCTCTGCCTGGTTGATAACTTCAGATTTCAGCATTAACAACGCAGCAGAAATTTCTACACAGAAGGGTGATTTTAGGCCTGTTCACAGTCGGTGGAATGTCTGCGTTTTTCTCCAGCAGCCCATCATGCCTGATTGTCACGTAGTTCACAAGGGGAGGCCGGCAGCTGGCGAAGTGCCGAGATGATGTACCTCGCTGTCTTCTGATTTCCCTCTGGCTTTTATCTGGTTCTTGAAGGTGAAATACTTTGTAGAGCATTATGTTCAAAATGTTCTCGTTTTGTTTAAAACACAACAAACAAAGCATCTTGTGCAGGCATAAAGGTGGCTTGGGAAATGATGGTATATGTGGTCCCATAACAGGGACTGGGTAGTGAAGGTGGTCGGCATTCTGTTTCTGTGTATTTGACTGCACGGTATTTTGCTTTTATTTATTTATTTTTTTGTATTTATTTATTACTTCAGGTTACATCTCCATCACAGTGTTCTCTCTCAAGCCCTCCCAGTCCCGCCTTCCTACACTCTACCCCCATTCCTTCCATCCCAATCCTCTGGAGTGGAATGTCCGTACATAACAGTCCCCCACCCGAGTTCAGCAGTCACATGAGGGCCAAGAGCCTCTTCATACACTGGAGATCTACAAGGCAGCACCACCAGGGCAAAGTGTCTCATTGAAAGGTAACAAAGTCTATATTCCTGTTCCCTTTGGTGCATTGGCTGTAGCATAGTTATCCTGTACTATATGGCTAAAATCCGATTATAAGTGAATAGATGTCATATGTATCCTTCTGAGTCTGGGTTAGCTCACTCAGGATGAGCTTCTCTAGTTCCACCCATTTGGCTGCAAATTGCATGATTTCATTGTTTCTGATGGCTGAGTAGTATTTCATTGTGTAGATGTACCACAGTTTTTTTTTTTTTTTATCCACTCCTCGGTTGAGGGACATCTGGGTTGTTTCCAGTTTCTAGCTATTATAAATAAGGCTGCTATGAATATAAATGAGGAAATGTGCTTGTGGTTTGGTGAGGGTATTTTGCTTTTAAAGGTTGAATTCCTAGGTACTTTCATAACAAAAGAACAAATTTTGCGGTAGAAAGTTTACATAGATATTAGATATAGGGCTGGAGAGATGGCTCAGTGGTTAAGAGCAGTGGCTGCTCTTCCGAAGGTCCTCAGTTCAATTACCAGCAACCACATGGCATCTCACAACTGTCTGTAACTCCAGTTCCAGAGGATCTGGCATCCAATGTAGGCAAAATATCAATGCATATAAAAATAAAAATAAATCTTTAGATATTATATATAAATATAGAACAATGGATAAACTGAAATTTAAAATACACTTTGGTTTAGATTTTATTTTGGGATTTCAGAAAATTACAATGTCCTTTCTACAGTTCTAGGATGTATTGACCAAGTCCAGTGTAGTATTCTGAGGTCAGAGATCTCTTGGCGAGATACTTTTTGAACTCTGTGAGGCAAGCCTCTTGAGGTGTCCTTTGTCATGCTCAAGCACCTGCTGCCTCTGCCTAATCAGTGCAGGCTTGGTTACAACAAGACACAGAAATTGCTCATGGTAGATGCACAGGTTGAAACCTCCCATGACAACCCAAACAATTTTCTTCTGAGGTCAGGTATTCAGTAAGAGGCAACTGGCTAAGGTTTGGTACCAAAGATAAAAATCTATTATCTCCGTGAATGATTTTTTTATTCTTTGCAAAACAAACACAAAAATATCTTGCATCTATTTTACTAGTTACCAATTTAGGGGGCTGGACAGGTGCCTCAAGGTTAAGAGCACTCATGGCTTTTGCAAGAGGTCCCAGGTTTAATTCTCAGCACCAACATGGCAGCTTAAAGCCATCTATAACTCCAGTTCCAGAAAATTCAATGTCCTCTTCTGACCTCAGTGGGCACCAGACACACATGTTGTACACACAATTACATGCAAGCAAAACATTCATACACATAAGATAAAAATTAAATCTTTAAAATATTAAAAGTAAATAAATAAAATATTTTTAAGAGAACACTGATTTTTTTCTAACCTAATGAACTTCTTTATTTAAGGCCTACTAAATAAATTAGAATTTTCCCATTTGCAGTATAATTTTTAAGGCAACCAAAAATTTTATTTTAAGAATTATGCTATTAGCCAGGGGTCTCTAAATGAATGACTGATTGGATTGATTAGATAGGCTTGCAACATGTAGTCCTGGTAGCATGACAGTGACTGTCTTACCCTGGAAAGGCAGAGAATCTGGTAGTTGCTCAGTGCATGAGGTTGGATGCCTCAGTAGTCCCAATCTGGTGATGACTTAGAGCACTCCTGGAGAGTTTAGTCTTCAGTTTACATGGGAAGTCAGAGAAAAACCTGTTCTGATACCCATGAAGGAATGGTGCCAACAGGATAGATTAACTTGCCAGCAAGAGTGAGGAAAAGCAGACAGAAATCATTTTTTCTCCCACGTCCTTTTTTCCTTTTATATGGCCTGCAACCATAAGATGCTGTTCCTGCTTCCAATAATTTGATCAAGAAGATCCTTCCCAGGAGTGTACAGTAATGTGTCTTTTTAGTTGATTCCAGCATTAAGCTCTGCTTTAAACTGAGAACCTAAAGGGGAAATATTGTTGGAGTATAAACACCAGCACTCACAACTATGATTTCATAAGCCACCCATTAAAAATCACAGGCTCAGTATAACTGCAGTGGCCACTTTATTTGACATAACATTGATGTTTTTTGAAGATATCCAACTACTTACTCAAAAAGGTAGTCCAATTTGCTTAAGCTTTTAAAACTTAAGGTTTAACTAACCATCCAAAGGCTTCCCAGATAATGAAAGCTGACTAAAATGGAACTCTAATCCAGGAAAGCTGATTCCAAGACTATACTTTATTTAGAACTTAAAATATCTTCACATTCTCTTCCAGAGCAATGCACGTTGGAAAATGAGACATAAAAATACATGGAAGCCATTGGCACTGCCGCAGTGGGAATCACTAGGAAATCTTCCTGTAGGCATAAACGAGTGAGTGGAATAATCTCTGGTGAAGCTGTCACCTTCAGTAGCTTGGAAATTGTTGGCTGAAATTATATATGTAGAGTAAGAAGTTTAATAATAGAATCATTTTAGTGTTCATCAGTTGTTATAAACCCCAGTTGCCAAGGTATTAGAGAGAAGGACCAGAAAGGAGAGAGACAGATGGAGAGAGAAACATCAGGAAGAACTATCAATAAGTCACTTTGTAAGCAGAAAGGAAAGTCAAACATCTCTAACTTTACATGGTGGGAGAACCAATTGCAAATACTAAAGGCAAGGAACTCAGAAAGGGCATTGAGTAATGGAGCCCTAGCAATCCAAATCTTCTCAGTTAGTAAGACTAGCAAGCTCTCACCTTTTTCTAAGTAACTTCTTTGTAGTTGGTATTAGGTTCACAAAAAGCGCAAGAAATAAGAAATTGAAAAAAGCAAATTTGAGAATTGCCTTTCAAATAATTAAAAGTTGGTAGTGCACATGAAATTGTTTAATGCTATGTCCAGTTAATAAAATAGTAATAGTAGGCCACTGTAGAGTGGTGTGAGTCTCAAATTCCATCAGAAAGCAATTGGCTAATACCCCTATGGCATTCATGCCATAATTACACTCATGTGTACATCTTGACATATTGGTTCTTACTGGTTTTTGTGGGGTTCACAGCTGAGTAGGAGTATTGATGACTTTTCTCCTCCAGCAGCCAATATAGCACCTTCTGTGACTATGGAGTTTGGCCATAGAAAGAAGTTATTCCAGGTTAGTACTAGCTTGATTTCTCCATGCTCTGTGATCAAAGTATTTAGTTTCTATAGCAATGGGCTCTTACTATCAAATTCAGGTGAGCATTCAAGAACAGTGACAATGGCCCATACTGGAGGTGTCCAGAATAGCCCTGATCAAAAACTGTGTGGTGATATTCCACATCTGGTACTGAAATTTCTATTTGTCAGAACTATGATTTCTGAAAAAAATATTATGCTCTGTTTGGGTAACTTGAATTAAGCGCATGTGTGTGTGTGTGTGTGTAGGGGAAAAGGGAGCAATAGGAAATTTTAAGTGGGAAGGTGATAGGAAGTTTGAGCAGAAAAGAGAGTATGATGAGGGGCAACTAATAGTAACACATTTTAATACCCATCAAATAAAAGGATGGATATCAGTGTGTAGTTATCAGAATGTAATAGTTTTCATTAATTTTCCCAATGGTATATGAACTAAAGTAATGATTCTTATGAAAGATTACAGGACTTTCTTCACAAATTGTTGAAAATAAAGAGAAATAAAATACACACACACAAATAAGGAAAATAAAAGTGTCCTAGCAGTGGAATAAAAACACCAATGTCTACCCCAATGATTGAGGTGACTGTATGTTTTCCCAAAATTTCCAAAGCAAATTAGGAGCAATGCTTTATTCTATCACAACACCCCAGTTCCTAATGCCTACAGTTTCAGTAGCCAGGGTGAAGATAGCAAAGGAAAATGTCTCTCACACACAAGATGGAGAATGTGTGTCAGCAAATGATGTCACAGCTGTGTAGATAAAGAGGGAAATACATTTTTCCAATAAGTTCATTTGGGGCTTTATGATTTCCTCACACTTAGGATTATGGGAAATATGTGTAAGGTGATATATTAATTCCTTTCATGTGGATGTTCCACATATATTTTTACTTTGGTTGCCTGTACTGGAAAGTCATAAGCTTTTCTGCAGCATGTCTAAACACTTCCCTTTCACTAGGTTTCCCATTCTTCCCTTTTGGAAAACTTCTTCAGGTTGAGAATGTCTTCTTTATGAAGATTGTCACTTTACCTGTTCTTTTCATTGGGGTTGAGCACACATATACTTACATGTTGTAGTGGTTTCAACAGGAATGGCCCCCATAGACTTGTGCCTTTGAATGCTTGGCCCAGAGGGAGTGGCACTATTAGGAAGTGCCGCCTTGTTAGAGTAGGTGTGGCCTTGTTGGAGGAAGTATGTCATTGTTGTGGTGGGCTCTGATATCTCCTATGCTTAATCTACATCCAATGTGGTACATAGTCTCCTGCTGCTGCCTGCAGATCAAGATGTAGAACTCTCAGCTCCTTCTCCAGCACCATTTCTGCATGGATGTTGCCATGCTTCCCATCATGATGATAATGAACTAAACCTCTGATACTATAAGCCACCCCCAATTAAATGTTTTCCTTTATAAGAGTTGCCTTGGTCATAGTGTCTCTTCACAACAATAAAGCCCCAACTAAGACACATGTATAACTGCTAATTAACTTTTTTTCTTCTTACTAGATCTATAGCCTATAGCTCTTTTAATATTCATTCTTCATCTCATAAAACTTTTCCTTTTGAAGATTTGTACTAAATGCATTTAGAATTTTTAGTAATATTTAGGTAATTTTAGTATATTTTAATAATATTTAGGCTAAATCACCAATATTTTTTAAATCATCACTATACTTAAGGATAGATTTTCAAAAGTCCCGTGTAGCCTAACACGATACCAGACTCACTGTGCTGTAGCAGAGGATGATGTTGAACTTTAGACCCTTTTGCCTCCACCTCCCAAATGCTGGAATCAGACATCTTTCACGATGCCTGGTTTTATGAGGTGTTGAGGACCAAACCAAGGCCTCCATGTGCTTCTAAGGCAGACACTGTACCAACTGAGTTACAACACACCCTCTGATTCTGAATTTTCACCTCCTAGTCTAATAGTTTTTTTTTTTTGTCAATTCTCCATACTTTAATCTAAGGTTCTATTACTTACTAATTTTGTACAATAATAAAATGACTTTCAAAAATACAGGAGATTATAATAATGTATATTTAAATCCTATGTCTTTAAATAGATCTGGGAGCTTCATTTGTTGGAGTGGGAGTCAGCTGACTCTGAGTGGGCTCATCATCACAGTGTCCTCTATGCCACTTTCTTCTCCATGGCTTCAAGTTGATGTCATATGTCTGCAGGATATAGTCACGTAACCCTGGTCAAGATTTCAGGATAATGTTAAGAGCTGTCAATAGAGAAGTATATGAACATTGGGAGAATTATGGGATGGAGCTCTTCAGAGGAAAATGTATGCCTTTAATCACTTATATAATGGGCTTGCTGAAGTCACTGTCTGGAATAAAGCATGTCCCAGAACAAAATTCAGCCTTCTCTGCTAAGCTTGTATAGAAGCTCTCCCATTGTATTCAAGAAATTCATGAGTTCAGGCCTGAGGATTCACTCAGTGGTGCAGTGCTTGCCAGGTATCTGCCAATCATGGGAGTCAATCCTCAGCAACAAAACAAACAAACAAACAAACAAACAAACAGATAAATAAGAAAAGTTCAGTGGTTTTGTATGAAATCATCACAATGAGGTTCACTTTTTGGTTCATAATGTAAAAAATCCAAATAAATAAACAAACAGAAGAAAACTAGGAAACTAGTAGCATGTGGAAGACCAGGTGATTAAAATTACGAGGCATGGAAAACATGCTTGTGTTCTCTCAGAAAGAGAATGCTAGTTGTAGCATTAAGTGAACAATACATGGGTTGCCTTTATTCTGACATCTTACTTTTGTGTTTGTTTCACCTTTGATAAGCTGTCTCAGTTTCTTTGCTTCCAAACACCAGCACAGAGTGTCTCTGAGTTTCCCTCTCAGTTCTGCTTTAGTTCTTGTGTATGGCTCCAGCATGCAGCTGAGTTCAGATTCCAGACAAGCAATCTGCTGCCTCTCCCCTTCTGCATTCGTCTATTGCCCTGCATGCAGTGTGCCACCCTCTGTTTAAACAATTGGACCTTAGGGAGGTGCACCAACTAACCAAAGCCAGTGTGACACACTCACAAAACTGTCAGCACCATATTTTGATTTGTGACCAGAGGTTGAAGGATGAACCTTCTTTTACCCCAGTGTTTTACTTTGCTCACAATACAAAGGGGGAAAAACAGATCTCTTAACCTTCCATTTCATCTGATTGAAGTTCAATTCCTAGTTCTAAGTTGCTCTCTTCTACTCAGTTGTTAGGGCTTTCACAGAGGACACAGACACAAGACCGTCCTGGTGTGAAGCTGATCCATGAGCATTTGGGGACTACTGATGCTCCTGGTCCCTGATCCATGAGCATTTTGGGACTACTGATGCTCCTGACCCCTCACCCCAGTGTGGAAATGAAGCAAGGTTGATGGTGCTTAGGCCCACACATGGAGGCTAAAGGGGAATGTCTCTGTACTCTTCAATGTTGGGAATGGTGGGCCCACCTCAAGGTCAGCAGCCAATGGTGGAATGTGTTCTCTCATTAGAAGAAGCTCAATAGCACAGACTAGCCTGTGGCACTGGGGAGCTGACACACAACTAAAAGGACTTGGGCTTCACTACACTTGTCCCACTGACCAATTATTTCAGTATCTACAGATGACCATAAGATGTTTTAAATCTAGAGTCTCATAGTTAAATTTTGAGTTGTTTAGGAATCAAGAGGGTGGTCTGGATCTAAGAAGATATTTTTAAAATTGTGAGGCAAGTTAGTATGAAAGCTGAGTTAGGGGGCTGGAGAGGTGGCTCAGAGGTTAAGAGCACTGGCTGTTCCTCCCAAGGTCCTGAGTTCAATTCCCAGCAACCACATGGTGGCTCACAGCCATCTACATTGAGATCTGCCCGGGCATTTATGTAGAGCAAATACTGTATACATAATAAATAAATAAATAAATAAATAAAAAAGAAAGCTTAGTTAGATATAGAACTTTAAACTCATGGAGATGGTTAGATAGTAGAATGTTAAAAAGTCAGGTGCCAAATACATATGGACTGGACATTGGGAATGTATGCTAAGCCATATAACTCACATAATTGTGGCCTATTTATTTCTGTTGTTTTGTATTGTATTTATAGTTATAAGAAAAAGAACCATTTTTTGGACTGAAAGGGAGAGCTGTTGGGGGGAAAAAGAAATACCTTGAACTAAAAAAAAAAAAAAGGAAGAGGATGGGGGGTTGAGGGGGAGGAGGGTGGAAGGGTGGGACTGGAGGGAGGAGTAGGGAGGGGATTGTGATTGAGATGTAACTTGAAGAAATAAAAAATAAATTATTAAAAAAATAAGAAAGATGTTTTAAATCCAAACACAACACATTTTCCTAAGTTCAAACGGATGGACTAGAACCCAGTTAGGACACATTTCTGTGATGTAGAAGCTAGAGTCTACAACTAGAACAACAGCAGTCTGTTAGTGTTTAAAGGGAAGGATGCTTGTGTTCAAAGTAACATTTGCTTGAAGGGCCCCTCACCCTGGAGAGTACTCTTCTAGGATGCCATTAAAAACAGAAATGCTCTTCAAAGTGCAACTTACCTTTATGTTCAGCTTCAGAAGCTATAGTCACCATCATGTCCTACAGTGCTGGTCACTGACGCAGGTACACACCAAAGTAATAAAGAATTACTGTGAAGAATAAACTTGCACTGGGAAATTCAGCCCTTACACGTGTGGTTTCGAAAATACTTTTTGGATGCCAATCAAAATGTAGAAATAAATTCTTTTTCCATTTAAAAATGCTGTTTTGAATACCATGACAATAAATTTGAAAAATTTTCTTTATACATTATGCAAAGAACATTAAACAAAATACAAAGTCACTTTCCTCAAAAAAAAAAAAAAAAGAAAAACGATTTTTTTTTTCAGGATTCAGGTTCCCTGGCACTGCATGCTATTTGGCTATTTTCAGACTAAGCATAAGACTTCTATTCAGAGGCTGAAATCAGCTGATGTAGCAGTGTTTATGTTCTGATCCAACTGAGGGATGAAATTGGTGTGTTTGCAGGCTCAGATGTGAAGCTTCAACTATGTTTCAACACAAGGGAGGACAGGAGATGCCTGAGGACTGAGGACCAGGGCTTGTTTTGAAGGTATTCAAGTCTAGAAACCAATGGATAATAAGAAAACAAAAGAAGAGGGACTATCACTGTCTTGACAGAAATATACTTAATTGACATCAACATATTTAGCAAGCTTATACATTCATTAATTTACACACAAAGTGAATGCATATCATCATTTTATGCCTGCTAATTTCTCTGTAGAAACTATTATTTGCAACAGTTTTAAAACTTTAATTATAAAGAATAAATTTTAAGAAAAGATAAGAAGACATAAGTTATTTACTAGAAACCATTCAGAATGGTTTGCATCTTTCCCTGACTACCAATGGGCCCTTAGAAGTCATTTCTGAAACTTCATTCAGTCCTTAACTATCAAACACAACAGTGCTTCAGTGTACTTTCACATATCCTTTGCAAATATAGATCTATTTTGTTGGGAGTTTTTTCAGATAAAATGATGATACGTTTTCACTTTGTGTATAAATTAATGTATAAGCTTGCTAAATATGTTTATACCAACTAAGTATATTTCTGGCAAAGCAGTGATAGTCCCTCTTCTTTTATTCTCTTATTATTCATTAGTTTCTAAAGTTGAATACCTTCAAAACTTGTTAACAAAAATTACTCATCTACATTACCATAAAAGATGATGGCTAGAAGATTTCATACCATGGATCTTCAAATTTATAAAAAGCATAAATTTTATAATGACATTGTAAACTCTTTTTCATTGGCTTCATTTTTCTTTTAATTTATTTTTGTGTAGCTCAGCTCATTGTTATGCTATTAGGAGGATTCTAAGTCATTAGTTTTAATAAAAAGATATCTATAACTTTTTTGAAACCAGCCAATATAAACTTAAAAGAGTATCATGTAAAGTTAGCCAAAGTGATGAAATTTCCTGTAACTAGATTTTATCTTTTCTCACAAAGATGCATAGTTAGATACATAGAAAGATAAATAGATGATAGATAGGTAAGATATTATTGATATATAATGTTGTTGATAAATATATAATAGCCAAATACATACATGATAGATAAATAATAAGTAGATGAAATATTATTGATAAATAATATAGATGATATATAGATAGATACAAGATGGATAGATAGATAGACAGATAGATAGATAGATAGATAGATAGATAGATAGATTGACCCATCTATACAGCAATCACACAAAGAGAGAAAAAAGAGACAGGGAGATGAACAGATTCAAGAGGTAATACTTTACTGAAACTGTGATTTCAGCTACTTTGTCTCTTATTATCCATTAGTTTCTAGAGTTGAATACCTTCAAACCTTATTAACAAAAGCTACGCCTCCACATTACCATAAAAGATAATTACTAGCAGATTTCATGCCATATATAAAAAGCATCTAATTTTATAATGACGTTTTAAACTCTTTTTCATTGGCCTTATTTTTCCAAGTCTACATGCTTTTAGATTAAATATGGCTTAAATTTGCTGTGTTGTTTCTGCATTTTTAGAAATCCTGTATATAACATAACCAGATGTGAATTGCTGTCTGTCACTTACTAGCACTGTGAACTAGGAATGATGATGCTTCCCACGGTCAGTCGCTGCCAGGGCCTTTGGGGCTTTTGGTAAGGTGCTGGTGGATCCAACATCTATTAATGACTGACTTTTACATATGTTTTCTAACCTAGGAAACTGAACCTGGAAATCTTTGAAAATTGCAACTTTACAAAGGATCTGGCCCACGATCACACCATCAAAAGATACAGAGCTTAACCATACCCTGTTTTGTTCCAGCCACCTAAGAGGCAGCTCTCTAGCCAGAAAGCAGAATAAAGTAAAAACAAAACAAACAAACAAAAACACATAAAAATCCCATACTTCTCTCCCTTCTCCCTAAAGCATGTTTTTTCTTGCTTAAAGATTCATCTCATCCAATTCAGATGTGAAATTTATATAGCCATGGGCTCCCAAACATTCTCAATGGGTCTCTAAATAAAAGGACTGACAGATGACTGCACTGATTGATTTTTGTCAACTTGACAGAAACCTAATATATCTGGAAATTGGAAATCTTAACTGAGAAAATACCTGTAGGCAACTTTGTAAAACATTTTCATTAGTACTGTTATGGGAGGGCCCAGCCCATTGTAGGTGGTGTTGCTTCTAGAGAGATGGTCCTAGATGGTATAATAAAGCAGGCTGAGCAAACCATGGAGAGCAAGCCAGTAAGCAGCATTCCTCTGTGACTTCTGCCTTATTCCTTGCCTCCAAGTTCCTGCCTTACATTTCTTTCCTGACTTCCCTGGATGACAGATTATAAATTGTAGGATGAAATATACCCTTTCCTTCCCCTACTTGCTTTTAGTCATGGTATTTCATCCCATCAATAGAATCCACAACTAAATCAGGAATTGGTACCTGGAAAGGGGTATTTCTGTGACAGACCTGAACACATATTTCAGAGAGGAGTGTGCTGGCAGTTCAGTTTTGGGTTTGGAAAATCCATTAAGTGTTCAAGGATTTTTGTGTTAATATTAATATCATTATATAAAGCATAAATTCTTTGAAAGTCCCACAGTCTTTAAAAATCCAGTCTCAGAGGCCTGTCCCTCACCAGCTGTGACATTTTTCCCTGCCCCTTGCCTGGGCACTCAGGAGAGCTGGCCCTACTGATGTGGGATGGAAGAGTTGGCAGGCTGAACAACTCAGCTACCACCCAGGCCCAGTTCCAGGGCTTTGAGTTAGCATAACCCAACATGCACTCAATGGATGAGCTGCTGGAGCATGTGAAGGGTTAATCCTACAGAACCAAAGCAGTGTCTCCATGATTCTGGGCAACAGTAATCTAATCTATCTGAGAAGAGTCTCTGTGAGGGTCTGGTATTGATGGTGTAGCAGAAGTCAGAGATCTCAAACCAGCCCAATGACTATATATCATTGGCTGACCTGGAACTTCCTATGCAGATAAGGCTGGTGTCAAATTCACAGATATCTACCTACATCTCCTCCCAAGTTTCATTTTTTTTTTTTTGAATAACCACTTTTACCATGTGTCTCCATAGCAGTTTGCATTATTATGTATAAATGAAAATCACTACACAATGGTGCCATAGTTAAAGCCTCTCTCTCACCCCTTTTTCCCCTTGCTTGACTTACATGGTTTCTACATGTGCTTTATTCCATCCTGCTTCTGCATTTCCTGCACTAATGAGTTTTATTGGGGTTACTTACAGGAGCAAAAATGACTCAAAGCCAGCTATATCTCCAAAGGTTACTCCAACACAGGTAACAGCTCACAAATGCTGGGAACCAGGATTGCCCTGCACAGCTTACAGGCAGCCTAACAGGAACACTTGTTCCTTCCAAGTGACTGAGTCTAAACCTGTTCCAGGCAACTCTGCTGTTTTCAGCTTCATCCAGGGAGGTGATCCTTTCTCAGAGTGTTTTGTGAGGGAAGGAGGAACTAGCAAATCTGGTCAGTTTTAGGGACTTCCTGAAACAATTTTGAATTGTTTACCTTCTTTTTTAAAGGGCTTCCCTGCAAGATCAAATGTTTCAATCTTGAAAAAAACTGTTATCCAGCACTTGCTCAGAATATACTTTAGTTGTTTTATAATTGTCTAATAAATAAATGAACAGGGGTATGGATTTGCTGATGTGTTCATTAATTTGCTTTTTCTGTGGCGTCCACAAGGATATGTGTTCCCTAAGAGCAAGCTATATTTTCTCATCTTGCACATTCTCCAGTGCACAGAAATATAGGGCTGCCTAATGTGAGACTTTCCAACACTTCTTGAATTATGCAGTATGAAGTGTTAACCTGAACTATGTGTATTAAAGCAAGTTGGTCCAGCACACAATTTGCAAGTTCAACCTGCCTGAGTCATTTACTCATTAGTACACTATAATTACATAATTTTGTAATGAACCTGATCACAAACACATATGCAAATGTAAGGAACATGATTATCTGACAGAACTATATTGTATGGTGGTTTTTAAATACTCTAAGATCTTGTCATTTTCATTGTGGGCTAAATTGCCATAAACTGGGTGACTTACAGTGACTGAATAATTCCCTATAGGTTAGAGGCTATCACGTCCAAGTTTAGGGTTGGGTAGACTTGGTATGTCCTGATCATCTTCTTCTTATTCATAGATCAAGGTCTTCATACATCCTTAGGTGGTGGATGTTGGAAGGCCACTCTTGGTCTCTTTTATAGGGATCTAATCCTATCTATGATGCTGTACTCTCCTCAGGTCCTAATTAACATCATAAGACCCTACTCCATAGAATGGTCTCATGAGCAATAGATTTTAATATGTGAATTAATGAAGTGGGAGCATCTATCTATTGTAGTATTTTTTCCATGAGCAATAAAATAGAAACAAATTTTAACCACTCTATTTTTCATTGGAACAAATCTATAGTTTTAGTTTGTTTCAGATGCCTATCTCCTATTGATATGTGATACCAACTGAGTTTGTGGATACATGATTTTGAGGTTGGTGGTGAGCCCCAGAGAGGCCTGGCCTGTGCATAGACTTCTTTAATTGGAACTGACTTAGTGCAAGAGGCTGTCCTCAACAGTTCACAGTAGGGGTTTGTGCAGTTAACAATTGGACTAGTTTTCCCTAGTGGGGCTGCAAAGTCTGACCTTAACAGAAGAGGCTTTTAGGCCTGATATGACTTGATGAGTCAGTGTGGGTTGGCACTGGGAGGGAAGGTGTCCCCTTTTCTGAGGAGAAGGGGAGGGGAGAAAAGGAAGAGAGTCAGAGCCTCAATTGGGATATAAAATGAATTAATAATTTTTTGACTAGTAATAATCATTAGCACTAGCATTTAGGGTCCCTTTCTCATCATAAATATTTGTGCTTACAAATGATTTTCATAAAAGGTGAGAAAGTTTTTTCCTCCATTCTTACTTTTGTCTGCTATACTGGGATGATTCAACCTTGGCTATCATTGCCCAGGAAAGAAAGCTGTATTCACAGGCACTGCATTCTCACTGCTGCTGAACCAGCATCAGACTGAACCCAGTGCATTGTCAGTGACTGCAATGCAGCTTTGGTGCCAGCAGCTTCCTTCATGGGAGCTGAACACCGACGATGGGTCAAATGCCGGTACTCCTTGTAGAACTCTGTGGATATGGGTGCAAGGGCTCAGTTATGACTGAGTTTCAGGCTGGTTCTCCTAATTCCAAGAATAGTGTTTTCATAAAAGAAAGTATAAAGAATCTTCTAAACAGAGTTACATGACTGACAGGTAGATCTAGTCATTCTACCCACTGTTTTTGTAGATTAAAATTTTAAGATGCTATAGTTTTTAATAAGTAAAGATAACACTGTTGCTTTTGTTTCTAAGACTGTTACATATCTCAGCCTGGACAAGCCTATGAAGTGACAGTTTGTCAACACAAGCTTCCTGTTTATGTGAATTTACACTTGTTAAATTTTATTGAGGTCTATTCCGTAAGAAAACCAAAAAGAAAAATCTCTCATATAACTACATCCAAGGCTGTAAGGAAAGCTACCCTGCTGATCATAGCTCTAAGAATAAACCCTCTTTTATATGGGCCTTTCAAACTTATAGGGTCACAAAGTGTCTTAAAATAAATCTCAAAGGGAACAGCAAATTCTGAATCACATCTAAACTCTTTATGTCCAGAACATAGTTAATAAATGGTGGTCATAAATGAATAACTGCAGTGTCCTGCTTGCAGAGCCAGCGCAGCGAATGTTCATCAGATAAAAATGACCAGGTGTTGAGAGGCAGTAGAAAGGAATTATGAACAGCGGGTTTCATATCAATACCTCGGAAATTTAACTTACATTGCAGAAAGTGTGGCTGGGGCCTTGGGAGTGGAGTCTTGGAGATGAATGCCCATTCCAGACAGTTACTTCACTGAAGACTGGGAGGAAACAAGCAGCTGAGAGGATTATCATATTCATGAGCTTGCGAAATATAATTGGTGAGATCTTTTTAAAAATAGAAATCCTCAAGAGCCTTGACTGTTCATTTTCTTGGTTTATCTCGTGTTTAAAACTGAGAGTGCCCAGCCACCCTCCACCCCACTTCACATAAGATGATAATGTCCATTCTTGTTTTCATTCTTTGTTTCTTCCTCTCTTCAAAACTGAAAGGGTACAAATGATCAGAATGGAATATTCAACTCATTTATAATCAAGATCATAAGACCTGATCCATTTCCAGACACAGTGCCACTACAGATACCAAAGAACTGGTTCTTCTTAACGGGACATTTTCTCCCTTCCTCTATCCTGTCAAGCCTCGCTGTCTCTTGACTCAGCATTGTGTATAATGCAACTTACATAACCACAAATTTAGCCTTATGATGCTCCCCAGCCCACATCAAAGCAGCCCTTAAGGGGACCTGTGTGTCATCTGTTAATTATTTAATTCATGGTATGCTAGTTTATTTTTCTGTGTTATTTATTTCCTTCAAAAGAACTGCCCAAATAGGCTTTGTAATTTTTTTTCACTTATTAATTTTCAGTAGAAAAGGAATTCTTATGTCTAACTGATTACATTTATAACTCCTAAAAACTATACATATTTTACTTAGCTTAATTCTCCAAGGTAATTAAGGGTTCCTTTCTGACTTCTACTAAGCCATAAATCTCAGGTTCTACTCTCATGCACTGGCATTTACTGAGTTGTCTTTATCATTAGCTCACCATAAATCTGTTCTAGGTAAAGTTTTATTTCTTAAGGCAACTTAGAATTATGTTAATAAATCATATTTCTGATTGCTTCATTATGTAACAATTGTAACTTCTGGATTATCATAGATTTTTCTCAACCCAGAGAAAGGTTATTCATCACATAACTCATTATTTCATCTAATGTTAAAAGTGTTGTCAATGTAGGAAGTAATAGTATGTAACCTTGAACATTTTTTAAAACTTCTACTGCTTGAAGATCAAAATCACTCCATTCCATTCAATGAACAGCCATACATTCAAGAAAATATGGGGAGCACCAACCATACTTGATAGATTAAAAAAAAAACCACACACAAAAGAACATACAACATTCAGTGGGTAGGAAAAGAGACTCACCTTCAGAAGACATTCAGCAATGGGGATGAATATGACCAAAATTCAATGTATGTAATTCCCAAAGAACTAATACAAATGAGGGAAGTTTTTTTTATATTGTTTTAAGAGCATTTGACGTGCTCACATTGATTTTCATGGCCAATATTGAGTTAATGTTGTATTTGCTGCATGAAGAAGATAACACAGTTTTTACATAAAAAAATTTAACATACTTTTCCTGGATATTCCATTGTTTTCATTTCCTTAGAAACATACCTTTTTATCAGTTGCATTACCTTGGAAAGATTGTCAAAAATGAAATGACCATAAATGTCTCACCTTAAAGTTTTTTGAACAATTTTAAAAATTAATTGCAACTGTTAACAATGATCAGTGTTAATTTTTATCAAAATTGAATCATCAAATTTGAAATTTATTTGAAAATCAACTTATACTAAAGTGTTACCAATCTGAAAAAAACACATTTATTTTAAACATTGTATATTAATATATATGTGGTCCATAATAGAAATTTTGAAATATGTAGAAAAACTTGCACATAAGTAAATTGCCCATAGACAAGCTTTTACCATCACATTCACCATGTACTTGAGGAGACAGAAACCTAGACACTCAGAAGGCACCAGAACCTGAGAAAGTAACACTCTTCAAAATGATCAAGTCCACAGAGAAAATGTATCTGGAGCTCCTTAAGCAGAGAACCTGCAGGAAGAAGGTATATGATCTATATACAGAATATGGCTGATGAGACAACAAGGTAGGAACTGACTTTTATGTGTCATAATAGAGCCAGCAACAAAACGCACAGACTAGGGGTGGGCAGAGAAAAATGCCACTGAAAGAGTCAATCGAGATCCAAGACTCAGTACTAATTATCAAAGATAAACACCTTTATATCAAATGATCTTGTGCTATAATCTAACTCTGACAGAAGTAATTTTGTGTTGAGTGCCCTTGGCATGCCAATTCTGCTCAGCAAGCTCTCAGGCCAACTTCCTACTTTCCAGCTTAGGCATCATATCAGCTCTCATACTCCAAAGAGCTGAAAGGAGAGAATCTTTCCTAAGACACACTGCAATGAAGACTGGATTTGAAACCAGGATCTCTGTCTTTCCCAACACCCTTTGCAGCCTGAACACTAAACGTAAATAAATGGTGAGATAATTATATTTCATCTTCTCCTGTAACACATAGGGTATTCAGATCCAAGCCCCTTGAGATTAAAGACCATCCCGTCCAAATGCGGCAGGCAGTTCATTGCAGCCCTAGTTCATATAGTTGTGATAAAGAGCCAGCAAAGGTATAAAACCTCGAGGTCCCTGTAAATTTTCCTGAGTGCAGACTGTGAGGAAATGGTTGCTTTGAGCCAGAATATTGCTTCTTTTGTTTTAGCTCTGTCACCTCCATTTTAATATAAAGAAATTATGGCTTCTGAGCACATGGGTTGACTCTTAAGGAGTTCATTCTCTGAGAACAGAACAGAGCAATGACAACTAGCTGTTCTTTGTGCTCTGTGCACTGTGCAGTGGGATACATATGAATATGCACTCTATAATTCCAACAATGTGTGCCTCCTAGGATTTACAGTTATGGCAGGTCATCTCAGACTTTTGTGTGGATGGACGTGAGTCAGAAAATTCTTAAATGCAGTTTCCTTGAATTTTCAGTTTATGTAAAACAAACATAAAACCAAGTGATCATCAATGAAATTTTGAGGGTTTTTGTTTATTTATTTTTAATATGTGGGTAATACAAGTTTCTAAGAACCCTTTCTAAGAACTCTCATTCACACACATTAATCCATCATCCTTATTACTTCATGGTCTCCTTTGTGGGGAGATTAATAACTTTTCTATAACATACCACACAGTTACAGAAAAGATTCAGAGAAGCTAAGAGCCTTTCTCTCATGAGTTGGCCAAACTGTCAATAAATCATTTTTCTTCCATTTGCCAGATAATTTCTTTCAACAAGCAGGGTTTTATGGATCTAAGTGTCCCTGTAACAGTGTGGTTCCTTAAATATCGCCTTCCCCTCCAAGACATAGGCTGACTGGATCATGCTATAATGAGGTTTCTAAAGTCAATGTGAAGGTCATCTTGAAGAGTGATGAGTATTTGCATTATGAAGCATCTCCATCCCTTAGGCTAAAATGTTATATATCTTTTATGACTTCCTCTATAGAGCCAGCCACCAGGCTCCCACAGAGCATCAGCTTGTTCTCTGGGAACAGGGTAGTTCCTTTAACTCTTTTCTTGCCACAAAAAAACAGACTAGATATGTGTGGGTAATGGAGATGACTGTGTGAACTTATATCATTTTCTGGATTTCCGTCATTGATTGTGGTAACTACAACAAGAATCAAATTTTCGTTCTTTAGAGACAAAAATGCAATTGTTTGAGAATTCCAGGCACTATATTTTAATCATATCCACTCTTTGACTTCCTCCTAAATCCACCCTATACATCTGATTCCATACCTATGTTTATGTCTTTGTTTCTTTCTTTCTTTTTTTTTTTTAAGGGCCATTACTGCTGACTATACACTATTCTGTGTGTCGTCATCCTGCGGAGCATGGCCAACTTACCAGTTACTACATCCTTAAGGAAAACTGACTCTCCTTCTCCTAATGGCCACCAGTTCCCAGTAGCTCCTCACATAGGGGTGGGGTGTCTTAACCAGCTGTCAACCCCATGCTGGAATTTGGTCTGGCTTGAGCTTGCAAAGGTCTTGGCATGTTGCCACAACTGCTGTGTTTATATGTAGAACCTCCCTGTTGTGTCATAAAATACTGGTTCATTACAGTCACCCACAGTCTCTGGGTCACATAATCCCTTCCCCCTCTTATATAATGATTCCTGAACCGTGGGAGAAACGGCTGTGACAGAGATATGTACCATTTAGTACTGAGAATCTCACAGTCTCAGATACAATCAAAATACATTCTATTGAAGTATGGAAACTTAAAGAAAAACAATAAAATATGCTTATAAAAGAAATAGAAAGACAGAAAAGGTAAAACAACAGCTAGGAAATGTGTGTGTGTTAATCTGTCAGATCACTGGGAAATCTCTTCCTAGAAGATCTATTTTTCCTATGCTGGTATCATGGTTTCAGCCTTTCCCTTCCTTCCACTTGGGATTCCTGGGGTTCATTATTTCCATAGTCTCTCTAGAGCTGTGGTTCTCAACATCCCTAATGCTGTGACCTCTTAATACAATTCTTTGTATTGTGATGACTCTCAACTTTAAAATTGCTTCTACTTCATTACTGTAATGGCGCTTCTGTTATCTATTGTAATGTAAATATCTGACATGCAGCAGGTCTTCGGTAACCCCTGTGAAAGAATCCCTTGATTCCTAAAGGGATTGTGACTCATGGGCTGATAACCACTGCACTGCTCTAGAATATCTCCTCTCCTGTCAGAATATCTCAAATAAACTTCAAGTTTTCTCTCAATTGTGTCCTTGGGATTATTCACAATGCTTGATTCTAGGAAACATCTCTAATTCATTTGAACAGACTTATTAGCCCAGGCGTTTGTGTTGATCACATAGTCTCTATAACATTTTGGCTGGCTATTACAAATAATCTTATTGAATAAAAATAATTTATCACAAGACCATATAACAAACTGATTTCCTACTACCTAACTTATAATAACTTTGTTTAAAAGCTGTTTGAAGGAGTCCAAAGAAATAGGTGATGTGGTTATAAAAAAAATGTGTGGTCCATAAAATAACTCATTGTAAAGAAGAGGAAAAACAAAATGTAATTTCTTATTTATTTATTTGTTTGTTTGTTTCCTTTCTACAGTGTCGTGATTCAGCACTGGCTGTCCTGACCCTTCTCTGTAGACCATGCTGGTCTGGAACTTGGGATGACACTTTTGCCTCTGCTTCCTGAGTGGTGTGACCACAACTATATGCCACCATATTTACCATCTAGATTCATAATTGTATTCATCCTGAACACTTATCAATATTAAAGACCAAAATTTAAATGTCTTGTATATTTTACTTCTAAACTATTTACAACTGGTGCAAAAAAGAAAAAAATTATATTAAAAGAGGAAATTATACATATCCCAGGTGTATTTATATACAATCAATGATCCAAGTATTCTTCATGAGGAAAAAAGGAAAAATAAAACAATCTTATCTTTATCTGTCTCATAAATGCAAAAGCTAACTCTGCCTGATCACTGGTGCCAGACCTTTATGAGTATATATATATATATATATATATATATATATATAGTATGTAAATATAAAAATTAATATGCATTAGGAACTGCTGTTGATGCAGCTCCATTGTAAAAGTACCAGTCTAGCATGTGGGAAGTTTAATTTGGGTTTAATCTCTAAAACTATATGGTTACACATGATAGTGTACCTCTCTAATCCTAGATGTCAGGAGGTAGAATCAAGAGAACCACACATTCAAGGTTAATCCTTGACTAAATAAGGATCTTTAAGACACCCTGGGCTACATGAGACCCTATCTCAAAAAAAAGTATTATACAAGGCTGTAGTATATAATACAGGGAAGTCTCTGAAGCACTAGAGATCTACACACGCGCGTGTGCGCGCGCACACACACACACACACACACACACTCTTTCTCTCTAAAAATGGAGAAATGACAGGAGAAAGAATGATCACACTTTTAGACAGCTATGCACACACTCTCCAATACATACATTTTCTAGGGAGGCAATATTTAGCATTGAAGCAAAAGTAGTTAGTGCCCTTTGTCATCTGTATTTCATCCTAAATTCACCTGGTGGCCAAACTTGCCACCTCTGTCAGTTAATCACCTTTAGTGAGAGGAAAAACAGCATTTCTTGTCTCTACAAAATAATGGCGTTTTCAACTTGGAGCCGGGAGAACTAAGTTAAAGTGTACCCACCCCCCCCCCTTTTCTTATTTTTTGAAGGAAACCTCTGCTCTAAGGTCTTTAGTGTTTCCATTTCAAAGAAAAGCCTCCCCTGCCCTTCAGAAAGCATTTCTGCTTGTAAATGGAAAGAGAGTTGGCTTTTAAAGGGATTGACAAACATCTCAAAGGGACACACAAAGGACTTTGCAATGGCAGCTTTTCTAGAAGAAGTGCTCCTGGAAAGGAGGCTATGCCATTTGAAACAGACTGAAAATTGCCTAAGATTAGTATTTGTCCTCTCAGTAGCATATGCCTCCCAACAGAAGGAGACGTGGCTGTCCTTCAGAACAAAGCATATGCTTCATAATTGAGCGTGCTACTGACTTAGTATTTCCTCACAGTTCTACAGAGCCTCATTAATAAGTCTCAGGGGAGCCATTTGCTTGTGTCTGACACAAGGCTGCAGCATATTTTGTTATTAACAGAAACATATAAGGAGGAGTCTTCTAGAGAGAGGTAAGACTCCTAAATCTTTCTCCCCTCCTAAGGTATTTCAGATATTACAAACTGTGAGGGCAATGGGGTGGCTAAGTGTGGATCTGAGTCCCAGAAGCCCCTCCTGTAGCAGCCATTGTGTCTAAGGGAACAAAACTAGACTAGAAATGCGTAGTGATAGAAATATAGACATTTATTAAGGAAGGGCTAATGAACTGAAGGTGCCCACTGAGAAGCCCCTGAGTCTTCATAGGTTACTTACAAAGCACCCACTTCTCCCACTTTTGTATACTGTGGACTTTTCTTCACCATCCTTTCTTTGTTGTGTGAAAAATTCACAAAAAGAAAAGCTTTCATATTTCTCTGACAGTTGACTTTTTTCATATTTCGATCTTGCTGCTGCTCTCTTCAGGTCCTATTTCCCTGCCACAGGAGTCCTATGACTGTCATCTGAGTTTTGGGGCAAAAGCAATGGGTCCAGAAGGATTCCCTGATAGACTAGGTTCAACCATTTGTCCCAACAAGACAAAGAGAAACAGGTACTGCTAAAAGCAGAGAGGTTTAATCAATGAACTCACATTTGGGAAATACAGATAAAGGGGTCCAGTGACTCCCAAGTCCATCTTTCGGACACTAGCAGGAGCTTCAGGTTTAAATGGCGTAAGAACTGGGGCAAGAGGAAAAAGCTTTGCATGGGTGAGCAATCCTGGTGAAGTTGCTGTGTGGTTGATCACGGCCTCAGTTCTGCTTCCATCAGGAGATATAACACAAGATGCTGGCAGAATGGACTCATTACAAGAATGGAAGACACTGTAATAATCTTTCTTGCTCTTTATGGCTTACACTAGGAAAAGCAGGGTAGATCACAAAGGCAAGATTTGTACTGGTGGGTAAAAGGATAGTTGGAGGAATTAGCTTACTCTCTGAGGTGAGGTGGTAAAGGACATCTGGACTCTGTCTATCAGTTGTGAATTTGGCTATAATCAATCAAACTATAGACATCTGCTAAACATTGCACTGCTGAATATTGTGTGGCCTATGGTGTTTCCTGAGAAACAGGACATCTGATATCCTCTTCTGGCTTCTATACATGCATGTATGAGTACATGCACCTGTACTCACATATGCATGCATACACCACGAATGTGTATACATGTATACACACACACACACACACACACACACACACATTTTGTTGGAGAAGCTGAGCTTGGCTTATTCTGCTAGCCTTTCCAGTGGTCACTTCTTTGTCATCAAGGTGATAACACCAATTTTTGGTGCCTGGTCTGTTTCTCATACTGTGTCTCTGCCTTCCAGTATGATTTCATTACCTGAGCCAATCCACAAATCTTTCAACCAATGTGGGATTTGCAACACTGTTAGTGGCTGGACTATAAAGGTAGCTTTACCCTGAGTGATTTGGGACTCTGGATTGCAAGTTTTTAATCTTCTCACTTGCTTTTGTGAAGAAAACTTTCCTTGATCTTGTTCATATATGTATCACCTGAAAAACATTTGCTATATATCTGGTAATGAAAGACCCAGGGGAGGGAAGTTCCTCACCCGACGCGTAGGATATCATAGCCACCCCCAAACTCGCAAGAGACCATCTTGATGCAATTGCAAGAGGTTTATTTGGGGGGGGGCGCTCAGTGCACTGAGGGCGCCATTCGTATCCCACGCAGGGGTAGGAGCCGTGACCCCAATTTGGGGGAGAGTAAAGTATTTAAACTACAGCCCAAAGGGGTGAGGGGAAATACAAGTGGAAAGTACCAGCCCAGCCCATTGTTTACCACAACCCAAGGGGGGAGGAGAAATATAGGTGGAATGTACCAGCCCATTAGTCAGTCAGCAGGAAACATCCTACATCTGTTTTTCTCAGGAATGAATTTAATCTTACTTTACCATCGGGGTCAGCTAAGTTCCAGGAACCACCTGGTGGCTGGCCTGGCTCTACTGCCGACTTAGGGGGTCTTTTAATAATTTTCATTCCCTTCATTCCCCACTCCTTTTAGTCCATTGTTCTAATCTTAGAATCTATACATCTGTTTTATCAAAATCATCATTATCATACTCCCACAAACCTTGATGTTGTTGCTTAAGCATTAAAATCTGTACAGCACTTATTCTTTCCCTAACAAAGGTAACAAGCTTATTCAGGATACAGGGTCCCAAGGTAAGGATTAATAAGAGAATCAGGAGGGGTCCTATTAAAGTTGAAACGAGGGTGGTCATCTATGGCGACTTACTGTACCATCCTTCGAACCATCCCTATTGGGTTTCTTTCTCCCCCCCCCTTTTTTTTTTTGTCTAGTCTTTCTTTTAGCTTATTTATGGAATCTCTAATCACCCCAGAGTGATCAATGTAAAAACAGCATTCCTCCTTTAGTGCTGCACATAATCCTCCGTTCTGTAAAAATAACAGATCTAGACCTCTTCAATTCTGTAAAACCACTTCTGATAGGGAAGTTAGAGATTCTTCTAGCCTGGCAATAGACTGTTGGAGAGATCTCAAATCCTCATCCATAGCTGTCCTTAGTTCTTTGAAATTATCTTGGTTCGTTACTAAGGCAGCTGTACCAGTTCCTATTCCAGCCGCTATACCCAGTCCCACTAGTACTGCTAATGTAAGAGAAACTGGCTCTCACTGATATCTAGTGAGTCGATGGTCAAACTCATCTATAAAAGATTCAGCTGGGTGATAGAACACCCTAGACAGGAGCTGTATTAATAATACACAGTAATCTTTGGTATCATTAAAAACATTAGTAGCCATACAGGGAGTCAATCCTGTGCTACAAGCCCACCACGTATCTATGCCCGGATACAGGTATCTAGTATCCGAAGTTTTTGGAGACCTCAGAGTCTCATTGTATAAATGTTTATAAGTGACGGGTGGGTTTCCTAGACAAGTCCCTTGCCCTGATACCTCAGTTAGAGTCAGTCTATTCTTATCATGTCATGAGCAGGCTTCATGGCTGGTGGTGTAATTAAAGGTACCTGGTACAGCGATGCCCTCATAGTAGGGGGGTCCGGAGGCCAAACAGAGCCAACAGTCCTTAGGCAGCGCAGGCTGAGATTTGTTTAGAACTTGAAAAGTTTCCTGGACTAGATTCAGCAAAAGCTGACCCATAGGCGGTAGAGCCTTTAGAGTCATGTTGGGGGGAACAGGAGTTCTGGGAAGTGGAGTGGGATCCAGGGCTCCCTGGGGCCGAGACTTTGGCTGTGGGGGTCCCTGGTCAGGGAGTACCTGATTGGGGCCCACTAGTGACCCCTCGGTACTTTTTATTTTTAACTGAATTTTGAAAGTTACCCCATGATCAGTGCCGTGCATATACCATTGGAATCCCCATGTACTTCCATGCAACCATCCTTCAAGGGAGGTCAGGCTCTTGCCTCGTTCAGTTATGGTTATGTTAAGAGGAAGCCATTGTCAGGTGGATGGGAGGCAATATCCAGTAGGTTTGGAATAATTTTGGCGGACCGTTATTAGGTCCCAAGATGAGGAGGGATTCCAGTAAGCCTGTGCCTGTCCTGTTGTTTCACAGCCCCACTCTGCACAATAATAACTCTCAAACCCCCCACATCATCTAGCATCTGCCCTACTTCTACCCTCTCTGGGGCAGACATAAAAGTCCTCTTCAGCTAACCCGCAACAGTCCTTTCCCGCTCCACATCCATACTTAGCTCCCATCCACCTAGGGTGTTTTTGTTTGGGGTCATTTTCTAGGAGGTGACGGGGGTCTCCCTCAGGTATGTCCCATGTTTCTAGTCCAGCAGCCAGCTGACAGAAGTCAGGTGACAGTTGTGGCCACCATGTCCATGGAGGGGCTATCTTAGATACTGACCAGACAACTTCTCCAGTCTGAGAGATCAGCTGCCAGTTTAGTTTCTGGGGAGTATGAGGGTTGTCACTTTTTATCTGAAGAGCACCTGCGACGCAGGCGCAGCTTAAAAGGGTCCACAGTCTTTTTCAATTTCCACTCATCCTTGGAAGGTTCAGGAGCTCTCTTCACGTGCTAAGTGTGGATCCAGGCTGAGATGCCCTCTACCTTCACTGCAGTTGGGGTGGTCAAAAGCACCAGGTTTGGTCCCTTCCAGCGAGGTTCAAGGTTCCCAGCCTGATGATGCTGGACGAGTACAGTGTCTCCAACTGGGAACTGATGAGGCACATTCAGGTCTCCAGCTTCATAAGCTTCTCTGAGCTGCTCCCAGGCCTCGCGCCAGACCACTTTAAGGGCTTTCATGCGGGTGAACAAGGGTTTAGAAAGGACAACATCAGGACCAAATACTCCTCCCACCTCAGTAAGAGGAGGAGGACTCCCACAGGGAATCTCATAAGGTGTCAGCTTAAAACGACCAGGGGTATTTCTGACCCAGAATAAGGCAAAAGGAAGGAGGGCTGTCCAGTCTCCCATGCCGGTCTTTAAGGCTAATTTAGTCAAGGTCTCTTTTAGAGTTCTATTCATCCTTTTTACCTGTCCTGAACTTTGGGGATGGTAGGCACAATGTAATTTTCATTCAATCCCCAGTTGAGTGGTCAGTCCCTGACTTACCTGGGCAATGAAAGCGGGTCCATTATCAGACCCAATTACCTTGGGTATTCCAAACCTCGGAAAAATTTCTTTAAGAATTTTCTTGGCCACTGTATTGGCAGTCTCAGTCCTTGTAGGGAAGGCCTCTACCCACCCTGAAAATGTATCTATAAAAACTAAAAGGTATTTGTTTCCATACTTAGCTGGTTTAATTTCTGTAAAATCCACTTCCCAATAGGCTCCTGGTTGATCTCCCCTGAGTCTTTTTCCCATGTTATGTATGGAAGGTCTGGCATTAGAGCACAGGCTTTGCAGTTCCTGACTATTTCTGTTGTTAAGTCAGAAAGTCCAATTACATAATAGTCAGAGGACCTTACTACATCTTTTAGGTTTTTTTTTCCTAGGTAAGTCAGACGGTGTAAGTTGGTGACATATTTGTGTCCTTCTTGAGGCAGGACTCGTTTACCGTCCTCTGTTTTAACCATACCACAAGGTGATTCTCCAGCCACCCCTAGTTTCTTTATGGCCTGAAAGTCTTCAGGAGTATACCTGACACTGTTTTTCCTGATATCTTTCGAACCAAGGGTTGTTAAGATCATTGTCCCTTGGGCTGCTTGTTTGGCTTCTAGATCTGCCATCTGATTTTCCTTAGCCACGGCATCCTGTGCCTTTTGATGTCCAAGGCAGTGGATAATAGCCACCTTTTTTGGAAGATGTATAGCCTCAAGGAGGCTCAGAATCTCTTCTTTATTTTTAATGTCTTTCCCCACTGATGTCAACAGCCCCCTTTGCCTATATATTGCCCCATGCACATGGGCGGTTGCAAAAGCATACCTGCTATCAGTATAAATATTGACGGACTTTCCCTCTGCCATCTTCAGGGCTTGTGTTAATGTGATAAGTTCAGCTTTCTGGGCAGAAGTTCCTTCTGGCAGGCTGCTAGCCCAGATCAATTGCCTCCCGTCTACCACTGCAGCTCCCGCCATCCACTTACCTTCAACCACAAAGCTGTTTCCATCAGTGTACTAGTTCAGACTTCCTGGCCAGGTTCGGTCCTTTAGGTCACTCCAGGGACCCATTGCTTCTGCCAGGATATCAAGGCAGTGGTGGGCAGGAGCAGAGTCATCTGCCTCAGGTAGTAGGGTAGCAGGATTCAGGGTGGCCAGGGGGTGGGGGGGGGAATATCACTCTCTCAGTCAATAATAGGCTTTAGTAGTGAGTCATTCTAGCATTAGTCATCCACCGGTCATGGGGCTGCCGAATAATGCTCTCAAGGGCATGGGGTGCCACCACTGTAACCTGCTATCCCAAAGTCAGTTTATCAGCATCCTTGACAAGTAAGGCCATAGCTGCAATAGCTTTCAGGCATGTGGGCCATCCACTTGCAACAGGATCCAGTTTTTTAGACAAGTAGGCTACCGGCCTTTTCCAAGGTCCTAAGGTCTGAATAAGGTCGCCTCTGGCAACCCCTGCCCTTTCATCTACATATAGAGTGAAAGGCTTGGTTAAGTCTGGCAGGGCTAAAGCTGGTGCTGTTAACAAGGCCTTTTTGATATCTTTAAAGGCCTTCTGATGTTCAGAGGTCCAGGTGAACCCTCCTCCCTCCTTGGTGAGGGGATATAAGGGGGCTGCTAGCATAGCGAAACCCGGAATCCATAGTCTACAAAAACCAGCAGTACCCAGGAATTCTCTTACCTGGCGCGGGGTGTTCGGGACAGGAATCTGGGTGACAGTCTTTTTCCTGGCTTCCGTCAGCCATTGCTTTCCATCTCTCAGGGTGTATCCCAAATAGGTGACCTTAGTATTGCACAACTGAGCCTTCTTAGCAGAAGCCCGATACCCCAACTCACCAAGTTCCGTCAGCAGGCTCTTAGTTCCTTGGAGACATTCAGGTTTAGTTGATGCTGCCAAGAGTAAATCATCAACGTACTGTAACAATGTTAGCTGAGGATATTCAGCTCTGAAGGAGTCCAGATCCCAATGAAGAGCCTCATCAAAGAGGGTAGGGGAGTTTTTGAATCCTTGTGGCAATCTAGTCCAAGTTAACTGTCCCACCAGTCCAGTGTCAGGATCTCTCCATTCGAAGGCAAAGATGGGTTGTCTGTCAGGATGTAACTTCAAGCAGAAAAAGGCATCTTTTAAATCTAGGACAGTGTACCAATTCCTCTCTGGTGGAAGCAAACTAAGAAGGTTGTAAGGGTTGGGCACAGTTGGATGAATATCTTGAACTCTCTTATTGATCTCTCTTAAATCTTGGACTGGCCTGTAATCATTAGTGCCTGGCTTCTTTACTAGTAACAGGGGGGTGTTCCATGGTGACTGGCAGGGAACCAAGACGCCCTGTTGTAACAGTCTGTGAATGTGAGGTCTGATCCCCTCTCTGATTTCACGACTCATTGGGCACTGCCTTACCCCAATAGGGGAGGCACTGGTCTTCAGGGCCCCTACTATGGGAAGAACTCTTTCTGCCATCCCCATACCTCCGGTCTCAGCCCAGGCCTTTGGGAATCCTGTCAACCAGTCACTGTTATCCAGGGCCTCTTGTTGCCGGAGAGGCTCTTGGAGCTGATATTTTTCTTCAAGTTTTAAGGCCAGTATCATAGAAGTAGGGGTTCCCCACATCACCTCTGGCCCTTCCTTAGCAAACTGAATCTGTGCCTTCAGCTTGGTTATCAAGTCTCTTCCCAACAAAGGCATAGGGCATTCAATATGACCAGGAAAGAATGGGACACCTGTCCTTTATCTAGGTCAACCATTCGCATTTTGGTCCAAGGATATTGTTTTTGTCCAGTTGTCCCTACAACTATAGTCTTTTTGTTTTTTAGTTTTCCCAATGGTTGTTTCAGAACCGAATATTCTGCTCCAGTATCCACCAGAAAGTTTACAGGGGTCCCCTCCACGTTCAGGGTTACCCTAGGCTCAGGGAGGGGGTCCAAGCCCCGTCATCCCTAATCATCTTTTTCAAGAGTCAAGGCCTTAGGGGTCCTGCCCTTCTTCTTTGGGCAATCTCGAGCCCAACGTCCTTTTTCTTTACAGTAAGCACACTGATATTTTTCCAACCGGCGTCTCTGTTCTCCACTTTCACTCAGTCTAGGTCTTCTGTTGCCCAGATTCCCTGTCTGTCTAGGCCCTGCTCTTTCCCTTTCTCTATCTACAACTGCGGCCAGTATCCTAGTCAAGTTTCTTTCTTGTTTGCGATCCCACCTATCTTCTCTTTTTTTTCTCTCTCTTCTCTCTTTCCTGTTTTTCTTCCTCAGTCTCTCTCTTATGGTATACTTTCTCTGCCTCCCTCACAAGATCCTGCAAAGTATAGTCCTGTAATCCTTCTATATGTTGCAACCTTTTCCTAATGTCAGGAGCTGATTGTCCTATAAAGGCCATGGCCACAGCCACTCGCTGCCCCTGATAGGTTGGGTCAAAGGGAGTGTATCACCTGTAGGCTTCCATCAACCTCTCAAGGAATATGGACGGTGGCTCAACAGGACCCTGAAGTACTTCTCTTACCTTGGCCAAATTGGTGGGGCATTGGGCGGCCCCTTTGAGACCTGCCACTAGGGTCCGGCGGTAGACTGTCAGCCGCTCCCTACCTTCAGCTGTGTTGAAGTCCCAATCTGGTTGATCAAGGGGAATCCAGTGTCAATCTCATTTAGGAGGGCAGTGGGGGTCCCATTGGTCCCTGGGACATTATTTGGTGCTTCCAAGAGAATTTGCTCCCTCTCCTCTGTAGTGAAGAGAACCTGCAAGAGCTGCTGGCAATCATCCCAGGTGGGTTGGTGAGAGAACATCAAGGATTCCACCAGACCTGTAAGACTAGTAGGGTTCTCAGAAAAAGATGGGTGGTTAGCTTTCCAATTATATAAATCAGCTGATGAAAAAGGCCAGTATTGTAGGGGTTGTAAAGCTGATGGGCCCACGGGGGTCCTGACCATTCGGAGGGGTAGAGCCACAGTGGAATCGGGTCCCTTGGGGCTCAACCCACTCCGACTCTGAGTGTCAGTTGCTGGCCCTCCCCTCTCTGCTTCTGGGCTCAGGGCTGGAGCTGGGGCTGGGGGTTCCTGCGGCAGCAGGGGGTAGGGGGGTGGCGATGGTGGTTCCTCAATCTCAGGATAGATCTTAGGTGGAGCCGAAGGTTTTGTTTCTGAAGTTGGCTTCTGTTTTGATTTAGGTTCTGTGCCACAGAGAGCCAGGGCTTGGGATCCTGGCTTCCTTCCTCTCACTCAAGGTTTTACCCATGGGGGTGGGTTCTTGACCAGGTCTTGCCAAACAGTAATGTATGGCTGTTGATCGGGATGAGACCCTGATCCTTCCTTAAAGACAATAGCTTTTACCTCAAAAATAATGGTCCAGTCCAAAGTCCCTTCGGGTGGCCACCCGGCGTCAAAAGTAGGCCACTCCAAAGCACAAAAAGTCTGCCATGGTCTCTTTTTAACCTCAACTGACAAATTATGAGCCCTACTTCTAACTTCAGTCCAATGATCCAGTGTCAAACTTAGAGGAGTCGTTACGGTCTGTCTCATTGTCACAAGTAACACAAAACACAAACACAAGATATACAGAAAAACACTACGAAAAATCCTTTTCAATCTCAAATGCCAGCACCACTCCAGAGAAACAGACGGCCAGGAGATCTCTCGTGTCCCCTCTCTCAAGAGGACCACTGTATCCTCCCCGGCACCCAGATGGGACCCTCCCAGGCATCCCTGGGGTCCCTGTCCTCCTGGGATGTCTCCCAGGGCTACAGCCGCTGATCCACTAGCACGTCTGCCTGATCACCCATCTGTCTCCTCAAGAGACAGAAATGGCTGTCAAACTGAAAACAACCTTCGCGAAGTCAACTTTTAACTTTTGCGCAAACCATACAACAGAACCAAACAACAGAGACAAACCCAGGACACAGAGACAGAAATATCACAAACCAGACAACAGAAATAGGCCCAAGACACAGAAATCTCACCTCCAAGTGGGTTCTTGTGGAGATTGGGATGGCCGCAAATTCCCGGCCAACGCACCAAATGAAAGACCCGGGGGAGGGAAGTTCCTCACTCGACACTCAGGATATCACGGCCGCCCCAAAACTCGCAAGAGACCATCTTGATGCAATTGCAAGAGGTTTATTTCAGGGGGCTCAGTGCACTGAGGGCACCACTCTTATCCCACGCAGGGGTAGGAGCCACGACCCCAATTTGGGGGAGAGTAAAGTATTTAAACTACAGCCCAAAGGGGTGAGGTGAAATACAAATGGAAAGTACCAGCCCAGCCCATTGTTTACCACAACCCAAGGGGGGAGGGGAAATACAGGTGGAATGTACCAGCAGGAAACATCCTACACCTGTTTTTTTCAGGAATGAATTTAATCTTACTTCTCAACATCGGGGTCAGCTAAGTTCCAGGAACCACCTGGCGGCTGGCCTGGCTCCACTGCCTACTTAGGGGGTCTTTTAATAATTTTCATTCCCTTCAGGAGAAATGCTACTTTTTCTTAATTTAATCTCATTTTTGTTGTAAACTTGTCACTGAGTATACTTGTCTGTGAAGTGTAAATGTAATTCTAAAATGATATAATGAATCTAAGAAAAGGACATCATGAGATTTTACTGGCTGATGAGGTGAAGCCATGCTGGGCACAGGATGTTTACAGGGAGAGCTTCAATCTTCCTATGTTTCTGGTGGCTGGCTCCTTTGGAATGCTTCAACTTATATTTTAAACCTATTGGGAAGATATTCATTTTATCCCAGAGGCTGTATCCCTGTAGAAACAGGGTGAATTTCAGGTGATAGTGCTGTTCAGTGAAGCCATAGGCAGATGATTACCTGACAAAAGGCACTCCCTAAGGACAATGTGGGGCAGTATAGTGCTCAAGACCATGGCTATGTGATAAATGCTATGTCAAGCCTTGTGTAACAATTTCTACATGACTGACAATCCTCTAAGGATTTCTACCCAGGATTGAGAACCCCAATGTCAACAATGGAATAGCTTGTTCAAGGTCATATTAAATAGTCAAAACTGACAGTTTGAGGACGAAGATTGGAACACAGTCTTATTCTCAAGCCTGTTCTTTAGACCTCACTGCCATTCAAAATTAAACCGTGTGTCATCTATGTCCTGAGAGCTACACTATAAAACTAGAGAGAACAACTCAATTCAGAGCAGTAGCAAGACAGATAGGCCAGGAACATCCAATGTGTCAGCATGACATTACCAGATTTCATTAGCAAAATTATAGTTCATGAAGCAATGCCATGACACCACTTTCATGGATGGGGAAAAAAATTACATGCACAGACCAGATGGTTGAAGTTTCCAGGAAACATGATCAAGTTTGGATCAGATATCTGTCTGCCCAGATCCAAAGCAGCCATCACAAATGACAGGAGTTGTCATCACCACTGTCTAATGGAGGAAGCAGAGGAGAAGGAATAGATAAAGTTAACATGAACAAAGAAGACTTGGAAGGGAACTTTCGAACATTCCTCCTGTGTCTCTCCTACCTGATCCCGGAAACCAGTTAGAGTACAATCCTAGACACTTGCATTTAGGATTTTCTTTAATCCACAATACCCGTACTTTCATGCTAATAGCCTTAATCTCCAGGACCCTGGATATTTAATGACAATAGCCAAGTTTGTTTTGGAATATTTTCCTGCATATAATTTCTGAAACTGTGAAAGCTATATAGCATCAGAGGGAGCCACTGAGGTACATACCACTTGATAAAGAAACTCCATTGAGAGAGCCAGTTGTTGGGATTGGCCTCTTCAAGATGACCAAATCCCTTTCCATCTAAGACAGTGATTCTCACCCTGTGTATCATTATCCCTTTGGGGGCTGCAAATCAGATGCCTTTCTTATCAGATATTAACATTACAAATCATAACAGTAGCAAAATTACATTTACAAAATAGTAACAAAATAATTGTATGGTTGAGAGTCGCCACAACATGAGGAACTGTATTAAAGAGTTGAAGTTTTAGGAAAGTTGAGAACCATTTATGTATGAAATCCATTCACATTCCTCCAGCAGAAAGTGAAGTCTGCATTTTGCATTTTCCTCATTAGTTCAACTGTTTCCTACTGTCTCAGTTACAATTATCAAAGCTACCCTTTGATTGTAGTACACAAGATCCTGCAATCTCAGCTAAATTTTGTATATTGAAGGACTAAAAACTTAAAAAAGCTACTATGTCTACTTTTGATTGTATTTTATTCTTTATTTATGGAGTAGACCCATTCACACATATGTACACTTTGGCAAGTGGGTACATTCTTATTACTGGAAAAAATAACATGGGGACATGGTACTTATTTTAGCTCACTGTTTCATGCTTGGGAGGGCATGGTTCATAGCAGCCAGAACCTGAGGTAGCTTGCACACAGCTCAATGAGTGACCAGAAAGCAGATTCTTTGGGCTGGAAGTGGAGTTGATTATAAGCTTCTAGCCTCACCTCTATGACCCCTTGATTTTCAGCTAGACTCAATATCCCAAAAGAGCCCCTCCAACTGGTGAGCAAGTGTTCAAACACCTGAGCCCATGGCGATAAACCATAAGGGTAAAATTGTCCAGATTAAGGACAGAAAGAAGGAATGCAAAAGCCTCTTTAAAGTAACAAAACCATCTGTGGATGATGAGGCTGTGCTGTGCAATGACTTACCAAAGGCAGATGGCATTTTGAAAGGCATGTGTTAAACTTTTGGCCCAGCAATGCTTCTGTCCTCCATCACCTTTCCAGGCAGAATTTTCATAAGAACAGCTTGGACACTCAGATGCTTTCTGGCTACCATGCTGTCCCTAGGGTAATTACTGTGCTAATCACTAACACCTTGCAGATTAGGGGAGATTAGTGCTGTGTTGAGGAGTGAGGAGGCAGACTGGCTCAAAAGCAGAGTTTCTGAGAGCCTCCAGTGGTCTCTTAGTTACCACAGTAATAGGGAGGAGTAGAGAGAGCCATTTGATTTTTTGTTCAGGGGATCTGTCAGATCCACAGAACTCTAAGGATTAGTGATCCAGAGACCGCTGGACTGGGGCTGTAGTTCTAGTGGTTTACAATGAAAAGTTTGGAGGTTTTTTTGTTTTGTTTTGTTTTTGCTGTTGTTTGTTTGTTTTAAATAGAACTGGTTGGCAACCCAATGACATTAAAACATGCAGGTATGCAATGATTTGGGAATTTGGGGAGTGCAGTGAAGAGATTGTAATTTTGGTAACTGTATCATTCATTGTTCAGGGTCATCAGTGAGTCAGTTAGCACCATGACCCTTCAAGTCTAAAATCAATTATCTTGCAGTGCCCAGCCTTATGTTGACTCCACTGTCATCTCTGTTGAAGCATGTGAGCATTCTGCAGGGAACTACCATATACTCAGAAACTAACAAAGAATTCCAAAGAGAGAAGGTAAATGGTCTTTCTTTAAGATATTTGCTCTAACCGGCATGGTGGCATGCACACGCCTTTAATCCCAGAGTGCAAGAGGCAGAGGCAGATGGATCTCTGTAAATTCGAGGCCAGTCTGGTCTACAAAGTGAGTCCAGAACAGTCAGGGTTACACAGAGAAACCCTGTCTTGAAAAACAAACAAACAAAAAAAAGATGTTTGCTCTATGTTTATACATACATTTGTTTTTGCTTCAGTGAGAGATGCTTCCATAGGCTCATGTGTTTAAACAGTAGGTTCTAGTTGGTTGTTGCTGTTTGAGGAGGCTAGAAATATTTAGGAGGCAGACATTTACAGAAGGAAGTATGCCACTCACCTTTGAGATTGAATAGCATACTCCTACTTCATGTTCTTTCTCTCTGCTTCTTGGGTTTGGATAAAACATAAACTCTCTGTTTCCTGGTTGGCAGACTGACCATCATATTCCTGCTACCTTGCCTTCCCCACCATGATGGTCTCTCCTTTTTGGAACTGTAGGTCAAAACAAATGCTTCCCTCAAATGCTTTTGGTTACTTCTTTTAAATTACAGCTACAGAAAAGTAATTAATATAACACTTTCTATTTAATCTTCCAGTCTCTATGATATTGAATATTACAGCTATCGCTAGACTGCTGGATGAGCTTCATTGGCATATTCAAGTGCAGCAGAGCTGAAACTTTGACTCCAGATTTGGCTGACTGCCTCCTTAATGTGGCAATAATGGTGCATCTCCTCCGCTGGGGAAGAAGGTCTCTAAGCAGCTTAACCACTGTTCATGAGATGCACTGTAACAAGGCTCTAAAGGCTCAAAGATAGGAGGGGACCAAGCAGCAGCTACTTCTAGCCTTGGCTCTAATCATTTTTAAATAGAATATAAGATGAAGTTGAAGGTCAGGCAAAAATCTGAAAGAATTTTTCAGCTAGCCTTTGTTAGTTAACAGGCAATCCCACTAGCCTACCCCTGGGGTCCTAGCAATTGCTTATGTTATCACGTGCTGCTGTCAGATGTGCCCACTGCTTCCTAATAAAGGGATTGCCGCTGCCATCCTCATCTCTCTCTGCCCCATGGTTTCTCTATCTCTCTGTCATTGTTACCCCATTTTCTCTGTTCTCTGATCTTTCCCTTTCTGTTCTTCTCTGTCCTCATGGCTCTGCCCATCTGTCTGTCATCCTGTCTACATGTCCAATCATATGCTTCTACCTCTCCTCCAAGCTCCAAGTCCCAACCTCTCTTTCCTCCCCTAAATAAACCTCCTTATACCAGATCTGTTGTGTGGTATTATTTATCACCTTGGCATAGGCCCACCCACCTTATTTTATGTATTACAACAGCCTAACCTGTCTTTTCCATGCCCAAAGAAAATATTTGCATAAAAGATGATGAACAACTAATAAAAGTGCCAAATAAAAGACTATGGTGACTGAAAATGCGTTTCACACAGTTCTGGTGCCTGGATAGAGTCAAAGTAGAAACAAAACTCCTTAAGGCCCAGTTGAGATAGGGCTAATTCTTTACTCTAGAATCTGGGACATAGTATCAACTTTTTGATCAATGTATGTTAATATTTTGGACAGGGAGTCTCCTTGGGAACCTTCCTAGTGGGTAAGAAAGGCAGCATTCACAGGGTGGCATTCCACTGTAGATATCTAAGCTAGTTTTGTTTGTTTGTTTGTTTACAGGAAAATAGATGCAAGAGGAGAATGTTGGTAAGTGAATTGTAATCTTCACAGACAGATAAATGTTGAATATTTTCTCTTACCTATGGATGAATACAACATGGCAGTAGATTTTATACTTAGAGAAAGGAATGGGGGCTGAAGAGATGGCTCAGTGGTTAAGAGCATGGCTGTTCTTCCAAAGGACCAGGGTTCAAATCCCAGCAGCCACATGGCAGTTCACAGCTGTCTGTAATTGCTAGGCATCTTGGCACAGGCCTTTAATCCCAGCACTCGGGAGGTAGAGGCAGGCAGATCTCTATGAGTTCAAGGCTAGCCTGGTCTACGAAGTGAATCCAGGACAGCCAGGGCTACATAGAGAAATCCTGTTTCGAAAACCAAAAACAAACAAGCAACCCCCCCCCAAAATCAACAAACAAACAAAAAACCAAACAACAACAACAACAACAAAAAGAGAACAAGGAATGGGACTATCAAAGGGAAAGGGGAGAGAAAAATTAGTGAATGGGTATATGGAGGATATGGACAAATGTGTTATGTACTTACATGATGTTGTCCTTATGAAACCCAAGCCTACATACAAAAAAAAATGCCAATAAAAAAATAGTTACAGTATGATGAGGAATGTTCAAATGAAGTAGTTGACATACTTTATAGTAAACATTTTTTTTTAGAATAGTAAATAATAAAAAGAAGTAAGAAAAGATATAAATATCTTACAGCTATGATTTTGGAAAAAAAAAAGAAAACCAATCCAAACAAACAAACAAATAATAGCCCCTTAGAAAATTATTCATTAAGATGATCCAGATCTTTGATAAATGGCCATCTTTAGTTTCTTTGGTAATAGTTGTTGGGGACCCTGAAATCCTCATAGCCATAGGGAGACAATCTACTTGAGGTTAAGAATAAAATTTGAGTCAGTACCATCTTTGCAGGTACTGACTCAAAACCTCCAGGGTCTGACCTTGTGATTTATTATTTTTATACATTTAAGCATAATAAAACTTTGGGGAAGGTTGCCATCGTATGACAATTATCACAACAAAGCTTCAAGCATAGCTACATAGAAACTCCTTAGCAAGATATCAAAACACTTGTGACCTTTACAATAAGAATGAGCTCTATTAGCTGACAAGCAGAGTCAGGGATATGGCCTAGAGGAAGGACCAGTTATAAGCATAAGGTGTATTCTATTGATGGAAGGTGGAAAGTACATGGGGCCTTCTTCATAGGGATGGGTTCTATTCACTGAGAAACAACACTCATGATTAGGGCCTAAAGATTGCTCAGGATAATGAGGGGGGTGGGAGTGGGAAATTCAGGTGGAGGCTGATTCCTAAAAGAATAACAAAGGATCACCAGGTTATTTGACCACCTTTACTCCGCCATTCCAGGAGACCAGGCATTCATTTCCTTCCTTTGAAGAAAATAGGCTTGCACGATTAACAGTCTTGGCAACTTGGCTTCTCCAATGCTTACTCTAAACTGTTCTTCCTACAAACAGTGAAGGTGAAGGTAGGAGGGGCATTTTATAAAACCTGCTTCAAGAGGCAGTGTCAGCTAAACCACAAAAGATTGTGAACACTTAGTCTAAGCTGCTGCAAAATCAAGAATATAAGAGTGGTTGAGTGATTGTTATGATGGCATCATGGTGTAGTATCCTTTTTACTACTCACTGCTGAAATTTGGATAGAATCCACAGGCTAACACAGGTAATGTGTGTGTGGATGGTACATATATTTCCTTCCCACTTCTCTTTGACTTAAGGCAGATGGAATTTTTGAACCACAATAACTTTTGGTTTGAACTAAGCAAGGACAGAAAAGCTTGGGAAAAAGCTTTCCACCAATATAGTAGTTTGAACATGGGTCCCCTGATGGGTGGAGATAGAGAGAGAAATCCCCATTTTGTTTGCTTTGTTCTGGTTTTCTCACAGTCTAACCTAATGGCAATCCCCAGTCTCAAAAGTACCCTTCAGTGGAAGCAGTGGCAGAAGCTGTTGTTCAGACAACAAAAATTCAGAAAAAAACATCCTTCTCCTTGAACAATGAGAGGAAGTAAAGCTTCCTTCATTACCAGAGAAATGACACAAATCATGCCCCATTGCCCTTTTGTCTGTATGCTTGTGATTTTCCCTAGAGGCCATCCAGGCTCAGGACTTGTATGATGACATGGTATTATAGAATAGGGCAGGGGTTCTTTGAAAATAATGAAAATTAGATAGCCATGGAAGAACATACTGTAATCCTAGAACTTGGGATGGAGAGAAAGGAGGATAAGAAGTTCAAGGTCCTGGCTACATAGAGGGAGTTGGAGTCAAGCCTGAGCTAATTAGACATCTCAAGATATAAGAAAAGAAATAAAGGAAGAAAAAAATGAAAATAACAATGTAAGTGAAAAAATATCAACTACTTGGAAGCTAAAGAGTATAATGAGGGGCTGGTGAGATGGCTCAGCAGTTAGAGGCAGTGGATGCTGTTGTAGAGGTCCGAAGGCTGATTCACAACAGCCACATGGTGAATGACAACCATCTGTAGGTGATCCAATGCTCTCTTCTGCCCTCGATTGGCACTAGACATGCACATGGTACACAGACATAGGCAAAAAGAAAAAAGAAAAAAACAAACCCAAACAAAAAAACTCATGCCCATGAAAAAAATAAGTAAATAATAATAATAATAATAATAATAATAATAATAATAATAATAAATTCAGAGAAAAATAATGAGAAAAAATAGACATAAAATTTGTAAAAAGAAAAATGAAAGCTTGTCTATTTACAGATAATGTGTTATATGCATAGAAGTATTCCAAGGAATCTGAAGAACAACCTTCTAGAGCTAGTACATGAGTTTTGTAAGGAGGCAAAGTGTTTTATTTGTGTAATAAAAAAAAAAAACCAGAAACATGGGCAATGAGAATCCCGAGAGTGTCTGTTTACTGTTATAAACCTCTATCTAACTACTGTAACAGAGTCTGCATTACTTGGTTTTTAGATGAAACATCAATGTAATTAAGGAAATATAGTTATACAATGAGCAATCAAATGTCAGAAGTACAAACAGAGAATGAAATAAAATTTCACCATTATATGAACTGCGCAGATTTTAATGTAATAAAATACATACTGCAAAGTACCAGACATACAGTGAATAAGAGTTCTTGTCACACACGCAAGAGGACCTATGTTTGAATCTCTAGCAGTCAGGCAAGGCTACTCATGCCTGCAGCCCTAGTTTAGGATGGGACGTGGATAGGAAATGAATAAAGAAAAGAAGATCTAATGAACTTGCTGGTCAGAAAGCCTAGTAAGAATGGTGAGATTCTGGTATAGGGAGAGACCCTGCCTTAATGGAATAAGGCAAAGAATGGTAGAAAAAGGCATCTGATGTCTTCTGGCCTCTATATGCCCAGAGACACACATACTACAACTCTCATTGCATGCACCACACACATACACATACACAGCTGCATTTTAGAAAATACTCGCAGGAAATGAAAAGACAAGATATAGTCCTGGAGGAGGAATGTAAATTAGGTATTCAAGAGAATTTAAATGTAGAATATATGAAATATCTGCAAAATCTAAAAGTAATCAAATCAGACAATGTAAAGTGGGTAAAAATAAAAATTAAAAATTAACCCCTCTCCCCCAAAAACCCACTTGATCACTAGGCATGGTGACATATGCCTTTAACCCTACTATCAGAAAGGCAGAAGCAGAAGGGTATCTGTAAGTTTCAGGATGGACAGGGCTACAAAATAACACCCTGACAACACACACACACACACACACACACACACACACACACACACACACACA
>CAJQZJ010032698.1:1246676-1290556 GCA_907164525.1 Lophiomys imhausi | reverse complement strand
TTTAAGGTATTTATTTTTCCCCCCAACAGCTCTCCCTTTCAGTCCAAATAATGGTTCTTTTTCTTATAACTATAAATACAATACAAAACAACAGAAATAAATAGGCCACGATTATAAGAGTTATATGGCTTAGCATACATTCCCAATGTCCAGTCCATATGTATTTGGCACCTGACTTTAACATTCTACTATCTAACCATCTCCATGAGTTAAAAGTTCTATATCTAACTCAGCTTTCATACTAACTTGCCTCATAATTTTAAAAATATCTTCTTAGATCCAGAACACCCTCTTGATTCCTAAACAACTCAAAATTTAACTATGAGACTCTAGGTATCTATTCTTCAACCACCTCAGAGACCTGAGAGGGATAAATATATCTGATTATATAGGAAGTGCAGGGCCTGCAGCTTCCAAAACTTGGAATTTTTAAAGACACTAATAAAATATCTTCTCTGTTAATCTTATACTGAATATAAGCTCAGATTAATTCTGGAGATCCTTCTAAATTTACGGCTAGACAGGAAAGTAGGGACAGGTTGAATTTATTTAAATTTGCATGAATTAAAACTCAACTTCTTACAAGTCATGACTAAAAACAGGTTGTTTGACAGGAAGATATGTACAGTGCATGTCAGAGATTTTATGAAAATTTAATTCCCCGTTAGTGTTTTTCATGTCATGAAAATATGTTGAAGTAGAGAAAATGTATCATTCACTTTTGAACATTTAATGAGTAAGAGAAATAAAGATAGATCCAACTCATGACTCATGTATTTTGCATGATAATCAGCTCTAGGACTTGAGCCATGTATCAGTCAAAGATGTGGAATTACAGCAATAAAGAGTACTGCTCAATTTGGCACACAATAGTTTGGAGCATCCCCATCTCTGCATTTATGCGCTGGTAACAGTACTTATGCAACCAGTGTCAGTGTGAATATAAGAGGTGATATGACCAGATAGACTCTCCCACTGAGTAGATATCCTCTAGGATGCAGCATAAGTCCATTCCCTATTTGTAGAGGCTCTACAGAGTTAGAATCAAGGAGCCTATATCATACTATATTTAACACATAGAGTTCAGCATATTTGGGCACAAGGTGAAAAGGATGAGGTAGGCTCAGTAGGTCTAGACTAGACATAGACCTCAGTTTACATAAGAAAAGTAACTGAGAGAAATTATCATATTTTGATGTCAGAAGTAGGTGGAAGGAATAGAGTTTATAGGGGTGGAAAAGTTGGAAAATCTGCAAACCTAGAGGCTGGGTAGCCATTGCCACAGGAGCAGAAGAACGGCACTCTTCATATCCACCAAGGCTTTGATTCTCTGACTGGACACTCAGCATTTAATGTCAGAGGAAAATACAGTACATATATAACTGGAAATATGGTGCTAGACTTTGGATCCGGAGTGTGCCCTAAAGGTCATAGCCTTAAAGACTTACTCTTCCACATGGATCTGTTGCAAATTGGTCAGACCTTTAAGAAGTGCCGGCTTGTGAGACATTTTACATCATTGAGAGAATGCCTTGAAGAAAAACTCTAGAATGTTGGCTTTATTCTCTCCTCCTTGCTTCTATGAAGTAAACAGTTTCCCTACACCCTGCTTACCATGGAATGCAGCCTTTCTCCAAGCCCCAGAGTTGAGTTGTCTTCTTGAATACCAACTGAATCCCCAAGGCTGTAAACCTCTTCCTCTTATAATCGGAGAACTAAGATGTTTTGCTTCAGTGGTGAAAAGTAAACTAAACTAGATATTTGGAAAGGAGATACATGCCAGTGCTTGGAGCGGCCATACTCAATTATATGGGGTTATAGAGCAAGGACCAATGAGGAGTGTGATCTCTGACTACACCATGGAGAAATGAATTTATAGTAACAAAGAAAAAATGGAAGATTTTTCACAAGAATGTGAAAACAAAGTCTCATTGACCTAAATTGGAGAAGTTATTATAGACGACAGATTTAAGAAATGATTTCCCATTTTGCTGAGAAAAGAAAAGGAGGAAACAGAAGGCTTTGAGGATATCTCCAGAGCTTTGCTTTGTCTAATTAATTAAAAGTTGGAATCAGTAGGGAATGATAGTCACACCTACCCAGCTCTACATTTCAACTTTTCTAGGCATGTTAATTAACTCACGGATTTGAATTCTGTATCATGAACTCGGTATAGAACCTTAGGAAACAGCAATGGTGCAATTATGAGGAAAATTCACCGGCAGTCATTAAACCCAATTTTGTTTCTTTTGGTAACTAACTATTCAGTACAAGTTAGGTATATCTCTACCAATAACCTAAGTGTTGAAGTGTCTTAGTGACACTGTGATATGCCGAGAAGAGTCTTCAGGGAGCCATCACAATTTGCACATTACTTCCACATCAATTATCATCTGTCAACTTCAAAATAGTGTTCTCAGTTAAGTAAGTGTGCATTCTTCCATATAATAATGCAGGACGCTCTGGGTATACATCCCAGGATCCCCATGTTTGAAACATACTCTTTTGCATGATCCACAGTGCTTGCATTTGAAGAAGCAGATAGAACTCAGAATTCCAAGTTCTCCCCTTTCTACATTTCCTCACACAACATAAGGGTTATACATTTCCCTGGTTTTCTTTTCCTTTTTTTTTTTTGTATTATTTGTTGTTTGTAACTCTCTATTCTGTGAGGCAAACAGCACATCTTTGCATTTGATTAAGTAGTTGTGCCTCAGATATAAAGGTGCGAGAGTATGAGTCTGTAAGGAGGAACATGGAGAGAGATGGTTCTCAATGCCTCTGAAGTGCAGACACAGACACTGTCACTTTTTTGAGTATATTATAAGGGCTATTTAACATTAAGTCATTGCTCTGAAGGTTATGAATAATAACTAGATTACTTGTTTTTAAAAAAGTCTAGAATTCTATAAATCCTACCAAGTTAATGCTAGAAACCTATTAGGTTGAAACTCTAGTTGGACCACAATATTGTTTCTACTATCAAATTCATGTAACAGTTACTGGTTTTTAGATGCCTGGCCTTCCTTCATGATGCAGACATTTTTGATCAGCCTGAAGAAAGAAGTTTCACATTTATGTTCACCATGTATTGACAATTGATTAGCTGATGAGATCAGAGGAAAGCAAATGAGTGGCAAAATTAAATATTATCTTAGTTTCTGTTCTATTGCTGTGAGGAGACACCATTAACCAGGCAACTTATAAAATAAATCATTTAATTGGGGGCTTGCTTTCAGTTTCAGAGGGTGACTCTTTGACCATCATGGTGGGGAACAAGGCAGCATGCAGCCAGGCTTGGCACTAGAGCAGTAGCTGAGAGTTTTACATCTGGATCCACAGGCAACAGGCAGAAAGCTAGATGGGGCCCATCCCCAGTGACTCACATCCTACAATTATCCCATACTTCCTATTCCTTCCTAAACAGTCCACCAACTAGGAACCAAATATTTAAATGTATGATCTTATGGGTGGTTTCTCATTTAACATATCCTGCTGCTGAATAATCCCTTGATTCTCCAAGTGTCCAATTATTTGATCCAAAGAAGCTCACTTTTAAAGTTTATCATTTTAAGATGATATATCAAGACCTTTGATAGTTCCCAAATGCCTAGTTTATTCAAAGATTATATGAAGCATGGCACATTTTTACTTAAAAACAAAAAAGAATGGCAGGCTGGTTCTAGATGGCAAAGAATAAGTTCAAGTGAGACTTGACACAGAAGGAAATCTTAAGCAGAAACTAGAAGACACGTTCTGGGTGTAGGTATGGAATGGGAAAAAAGATCACACGCACAAAATCACATGTTTTCACAAATGCAAATCTGAACACTGTCTTGTCTAGGTAGCTGAACTGACCACTGGAGAGTAACAGAGACTCCCTGTTCAATATACGCTGGGTAGCGTCTAGACTCACAGGCCCTGTCATTGCTTTGTTTCTGTGTTCTGAATCCAGGTAGTAGGTGTTTTGCATGGCTTTACGGGAGATGCTCTTCTGCCATTTCTCTTCCTTCTTCTTTGCTGTTGTCTTTACATGATGGAGGCAACGGCAGAGGTTTGGGTAGCAAATGCTATGATATCCATCCCATTTCCTGTTTGGGTTTTGTTTTTGTTTTGTTGTTGTTGTTTTGTTTTTGTTTCTGTTTTTCCCTGAAATGGGCCTTGGCAGGGGCCCTATTGCATTTTGGATAACATCCCCCCCCACCCACCCTGAGCACTTTGGCTCCCTTCTCCAAGAGATATAGCTCTTGATAGCTCAGGGAACATGTCTCTATTGTATTGACCCTGAGACCCAGAGGGAAAGCCTAAATCTTCCCTAGTCTTTGTGATCCTCTGTGTGTGCTTGCCTCTCCTAACTTTGCCCCATCACTGTAATAGAGCTCGTTAGCCTTTCATTCATCCACGCTTTGACTGTGCCATCTGTTTCCTTCCAGGACATTTCTCGAATAAAACTTTCTTTCTGAGCTTTGCACTGTAACAGATTTTCCTCATGTGAAACTAATTTTGTGCTTGAATGAGTGAGTCACTGAAACCTCAGGCTGACCCTGCAAAATAGCTTATGAATTATGTTAGTTTTCAACACAGCTTTGTTATGAATGTGAATGTGATAGAATAAATCAAGGCTCTATTTATGTGTAGGTTCAGCCAACTTCATAAGTTTATATAGCTCTTCCAAGTCCCTGCAGTGTGAAAGTTTCAAGATTCCTCCTGTGGGTTTATGTAGATGCAGTGGTGAGACAAAAGCCACTTCGACTGAGACATGAAGATCTACTTCTTAAAAAGCCTTTTAATCAGCTTATTAGGACAGTAATGCCAAAAACAAAACATTATATATTCCACCTTTCTGTCATTTCCCTTCTGCCTCTTGTTTTCCTCTCTGTTAAGGATTCAATAGCTACCCATGGACCAGAGGAAGGAATGAAAGGCCATGGAATGGATGACCAGACACTCTTTGATCTTCTCCCTACTTGTCCTTCAGACATGAGCCATGCAATTCACCCCCAAAGAAAATACGCTCCTAAAGCATTGAAGTACACAGTTTTCTTCAAATCCAGCATTTTCCTTCTCCCTCATATCTAAAGTCGTCATCTGATTTTATCCACTGGAGTCAATTTTGTTCATTGTTTAAATCACATTTGAAGTAGTCATGAGAGAAGACTATAACATCTTCTTTCTTGTTCCATAGACTTTCTGATGGCTTTGGTTACAATTTACCCTGATCCCCACATTGAGATTGCTATATGTGACCCTTCTTCTGCCTGTACAATTTGATATTTCCATTTCTAGTTTTAAACAGTATCTGGGGCATATCATTGGTGTCAGTAAATGTATTGAGTTCAACTGCAAGATGCATCAATAGGCACTTTGTTCAGCTTGGATTGTGGACAAAAGAATGTCATTGTTTGAACCCGTTCACGTGCCATAAGAAAATCCACATGCATTGTCGTGATCTCTATAAAGTCTACGTAAGCATTTTCAAGGAAATTGCTCATAGAAGTTTACCATTTGATGACGATGGTGGCCTGATTTTCAAACCAGGCCACCAAGTCAACCATGGACAGCATAAATGGGTTCAGTCAAAGGAAGATTACTTTCTTTCTGAGAAACTTTCCTCTTTCATTGTGCCAGGATAATTTTCTCAGATATTTTGTAATACTGTGAAGGGATAAAGAAATCCATTTTGATTATTTTTTTTCATTACTTTAAACAAAAGGTAACATAAACCCTTTCAATTTGTTAACCTGTAACATAATTCAATAGCTCTGATAATGTTCAATTATATAATAGCTTTATTGAAGTTACATTAAAGAAGTATTTGCCTAAGTTCTGCCCTGCTAAGTAACATCTTAAATTTCTTTAGGAACAAGTATTTTAATTCTGATATGGTGATGTTAATTATAGTGTTTTTTGGTTTTCCAAAAAATCAAATCAATAAGAATTTTACAAATATTTAAGAACTACTTTTATTGACTTTGTATCATATTAAATCAAGTTCTACTTTATACACAAAACTAAGTAACAGTTTTAAGCTTTCTGGAGTATTTTATAAAATAGTTTCTGAGTAGCAAACCTGGAGTTTTTTACCCATGCTTCTTCCTCTTCATAACCAAGCCTGCTGTAATGAAGCTGAGTTAATGTACTCAATCACTACACAACTTATTTTGGTATTTATAGGAAATATCTGCTCCATGATCACATTTCCAGACATCGCATGGATCCTCAGAGATGTTTAGTATTGGCTAACATATTTTGAAAGAATTCATATTTTATAGTCTATTCCATAAAGGATTTGAAGAGCGTTTTACAGTGAAACACTCATAAATCAGAGCAATTAAAGTTTAAAGGCAGATGAAAATCCAATTAGGAAGACTATAAAGGCCCATGTGATAGTTTCCTTAAATGATTAAGTTGCATCTTTCAAGTACTACCTTCTACCTGTGGATCCCATCACAGCACAAGTATAGAGGAAATAGGCATTAAGTTAGAAAATTCTCATGCCTCATTTCTTCTTAGGGAACATTTCTTAGCTCAGCTAGTAAAAGAGTCTCTTGTTAGTAGCAGCATCCTTCAAGAGTTTTGGAGCAGTAACTTTGCGTAGATATCTTTTTGTTTTAAAATGTATTTATTTATTGCTTCAGGTTACATCTCCATCATAGTGTCCTCTTTCCACCCTCCCCAGTCCCGCCCTCCCACCCTCTACCCTCTACCCCCTAACTCTTCCATCCAACTCCTATGGAGTGGAGTGTCCCTACATAATAGTCCCCCACCCCAGTTCAGAAGTCATATGAGGGCCAAGAGCCTCCTCATACACTGGAAGCCTACAAGGCAGCACCACCAGGGAAAAGTGTCTAAATGACAGGGAGAGAATAAAAAACAAAAGCAACAACAAAAAAGAAAAGTCTATGTTCCTGTTCCCTTTGGTGCGTTGGTTGTAGTATAGATATCCTGTGCTATATGGCTAAAATCTGACTATAAGTGAATAGATGCCATGTGCATCCTTCTGAGTCTGGGTTAGCTCACTCAGGATGATCTTTTCTAGTTCCATCCATTTGGCTGCAAATTGCCTAACTTCATTGTTTCTGATAGCTGAATAGTATTCCATTGTGTAGATGTACCACAGTTTTTTAATCCATTATTCAGTTGAGGGACATCTGGGTTGTTTCCAGTTTCTAGCTATTACAGATAAGGCTGGTATGAACATAAATGAGGAAACTTCCTTGTGATTCGGTGAGGAGTCATTTGGATGTATACCTAGAAGTGGTATGGCTGGGTCCCAAGGCAGAGCTATTCCAAGTTTTCTAAGATATCACCAAACTGACCTCCATAGTAGTTGCACAAGCCTGCATTCCCACCACCAATGGAGAAGGGTTCCCCTTTCTCCACACCCTCACCAACATGTGCTGTCATTTGAGTTTTTGATCTTAGCCATTCTCACAGGTGTGAGATGGAATCTCAGAGTTGTCTTGAGTTGCATTTCTCTGATGATTAAGGATGCTGAGCATTTCTTCAAGTGTCTCTGGCCTTTAGGAATTCCTCCTTTGTGAATTCTATGTTTAGCTCTTTTCCTCATTTTTAAAATTGGATATTTGGTTTCTTGGCCTTTAATTTCTTGAGTTCTTTGTAAATTTTGGATTTTAGCCCTCTGTCAAATGTGGGGTTGGTGAAGATTTTTTCCCAATCTGTAGGCTGCCGTTTTGTTTGAATGACAGTATCTTTTGCTTTACAGAAGCTTTTCAGTTTCATGAGGTCCCATTTATTGATTGTTGATCTTCGGTCCTGAGCTGTTGGTGTTCTGTTCAGGAAGTTGTCACCTGTGTGAATGATTTCGAGGTTTCAACAAATGGTGCTGTTCCAACTGGATGTCCACATGTAAAAGAATGAAATTAGACCCATACTTATCACCTTGTACAAAACTTAAGTCCAAGTGGATCAAAGATCTTAACATAAGTCTGGTCACACTATATCTACTAGACGAGAAAGTGGGAAAAACCCTCAAAATCTTTTTTTTTTTTTTTTTTTTTAGGAATAGAGAGTCACTTCCAAACATCTCTCCTACAAGATGAAGTGGTTGGTTTAATGTCTAATACGGTCCATACAGAATGATAGGAAGAATTTCATTTCTTTTATTTTATGTATTCATTTTAATAATGATTCTTATGGAAACAGCATCATGTTTTAGGCCTTACCATGAAAGTAAAGGACTGATTATCAGATAGGATTTAATATGATTATATTTCTTGCATCCAGAGGGGTTTGCCAGTGGCATAGACCTTCTGATTCTAAGGTCCTAGTGGGTAGCACCATGGATGTCACTCACATAAGACACAGGAGTCACTGTCAGTTGAGACATTATATGACATAGCACTAATCCGGAAATAGGTACTTGGGCCAGAGTCCCTAGTGAATGGGAAAGAACTCTTTAGTCTGAATGCCATTACCACAAGCTGAAGAAACTGCTGTTTTCCTTAAATGTCTTACATACTAACTTTGCACTGGATTAGATTCAAATCCTTTCTCTGGTACCTACTATATCTGTGACTTTTGGTAAGTTAATTGACTGTTGTGCTTGGAAAATCCAAATATTTCCAAGGTTTATTATGAGAAAAGAGCACAAAACACCAAGGATGCCTTTTGCAGAATGCATGCTGTTGCTTTCCTTCTCCGTTTCCCTGCGTGGGCTTGGGGGTTTATGTTCCTAGTTACTTCAAGACATGAGCTTAGCATGAGCTTGGCATGAGTTTGGCATGAACTTGGCATGAGTTTGGCATGAGCTTTTCATTACTGTCTATATCAATTGTGATCAGTGATTTCAGGTTACCCCATCGCACTCAACTTCTGACCATCCATTCTTCTTTGCATTCTACTCTTACTGATTAGTTTTATTAGGAAACTGTTTGAATAATATATTATATCAGTCAGTATTTTTACTTTCACCAACTTCTGTCCTACTGAAGAAATGCCTGAGGGAAGAGCATCTCTCGAGGCTCATATTCATCCAGTTGTGGTTCATATCCACATTCGTAAGACATTTCTTTTGGGGATATGTATTTAACATAAACTCATCTCGCTGATGTTTTGGAAACTATGGTTACAAATACTACTTGTGGTAAAATTGTGCTGCCTGAAAAAAAGGATGCTATGGTTGGTTTTAATGTCAACTTGCCACAAATTGACATCATCTGAGTCAGAAGCCTCATGTGAAGAATTGTTCTCATTGAAGTGGTAATGTGGATGGAATCTTCTGGTAGGAGCACAGATTTGTCAAAACAAAACAAAAACAAAAAAAAAAAAAAAACAAACAAAAAGCCCAAAAGTGTGTTAAAAGGAAGTTTACTACCTGGCCTTCTGCTGCCTTGGCTTCAGCTCTCATTGATGAGTTACTCTGCCCCACTGTGGCTGCTATTGCTGCTGCTGACTCCTTCTCTTGACAGTACAATTAGCATTCCTAAGCTCTTATCCCAGAATATAGACCAGAAGATCTCCAGGAACTTCCCAGGCTCTCAGCACTAGATTTGGACTACTGATAACTCCTTCTTGTGGACTTAGTGATTACTGGCCATTACCCCACAGTGAAAAACAGCTGATCTGGGACTATTACAGCTTTGAAGCACCCAGCCTCAGGGACTGAGAACCAGTTCTCAGCCTCTCAGGTGCAATATATATATATAATTAACCTTTGGTTAATTATAAACACCTTTGGTTCTGTTCCTCTAGCGAACACTGACTAAAACAGACTTAGCTCTATGTGTCTGCATTCCGTTCTAGTATTAGCCATGTCCATCCACTAGGACAAGTATGAATTTCTAGGTTTGGGGATGGCCAGATAGAGGTAGTGATGGATCTTGAAGGGTGTTTTTTTGTAAGAGGTCTCTTGACAGGGAATAGATGGTACAGTTTTCAGATTATTTCCTATCATTATCTGCTACTACAGTTACTGAACAAGGAGAGATATATGAGAGCTTTGAAAAGTCTTGAGTATAGCTAATACTACCTCCAAATGAGACCCACATTAAAGCTGAAGAGGGTTCTACTAAGCGTAGCTAATGAGAAAATTCTCTAAAACTTATATTTGATAATATCTACTAGTGAGCTTGAAATTTGTGGTTGCTGTTCTATACTTTTTATTCACTTTTTGGTTTCAAAAAGCCTCTTAAAATGTTTTTATTGATTTCTGGATAATTTCAGACAATGTATTATGATGACATCCACTCTCATCTCCTCCCCGTAACCCTTAGATCCAAAAGCAAATTCTGTTGTCCCCACCAACTTCATATTCTCTTTCATTTGAAAAAAAATTAATAACTTATTTACTCTAATTTTCTTTGCTCATATATTTCTGGATATGGAGCCATCCATAGAAGTGTGGTCAACCTAATCTTAAAAAGTAAAAACAAAAAAACAAACACTATCTTCTCTTCCCCAGAAATTATCAACTGTCCTGTCCGTAGCTCCTCAGTTAGTATTGGGAACTCAAGAACCCTTTCCTATTTCATAATATAGTGTTGACTGGCTTGACCATATGCAAACAACCACAGGCACTGTGATTTCATGAGTACAGTGATTCTGTCATGATAGGAGAAACTATTTTGCTCTGGTCCTCACCTCCCTTCAGTAGCCACAATCTTCCTATCCCTCTTCTACAATGATTCTCTGAGTATTGGAGAGGGCAGGTATGATATAGATGTTCCATTTGGTTTTTAATACTGCTCAGTTACTCATTCTCTACACTTTGACTAATTATTAGATTATACATTAATGAACATCTACTGCATAAATAAACTGAGAGCTGAAGGAAACGATGTCTATAGATATTTGAAACTAGAGGAAACTTTAGTGTTTATTTAGCAAAATAATAGTAATACATTATGCTTGCCAACTGTGCGCTCCCAACCTTGGATTCTTGGCCAGATATACAGCAATAAGTAGTTGTTTTCTTCTGTGATGGAAAACTTAAATCCAGTCAGAAAACAGTTGGTTGCCCCCAGAACATTTGTGTCACTATTGCAGCCATGGATATATTTCCATACCAATCATTTTTGCAGTTTATACAGGGTTCATAGCTGGGTAACATTGTTCTTCATTCCTCCAACCCCAGCAGCCTGAATAGCATTAGGAGAACTTGGCAGCATGGAGGAGCTTTCTAGACAGAACCAACTTGATTTTTTCATGTTCTGTGACCAATGTGTGTGATATCTTCAACAAAAGGCTTATCCTTAAGTTCTGGTGGCTGACCAAGGGAATATGATATTTCTCTCTCTAATCTGGGTTATATCACAGAGTATGATATTTTCTAGCTCAATTCATTATTAATTAATTAACTGCAGCCATGATTTTAGTTATCCTTTTACATCTACTGTTTTGGGTTAATTTTGTTATTTGTTTTCAGTTGCATCATTAAATTATGAAATTGAGATCTCAATTTTCTGTTTTTTTTGATGTAGGAACTTAACATTGTAAGCTTTCCTCTTAGAATTGTCTTCATTGGGTCACACATATTATGTTTTTTCTTTTTCATTTTCACTAACTTGCAGGATTTATTTTTTTGTCTTCCTTCTTAATTTTTTCTTTGTCTCATTTATTTTTTATTTAGTAATGTGTCGTTTAGTTTCCATGAGTTTGAATATTCTCTGTAGTTTCTAATGCTATTGATAGTATTTTTGGCCTGTTTGGTCAGTCTGAATGTGGAACATTGTTCAAAATTTTCTGTATTTATTTAGATTTCCTTTGTGTTAATGTCTACAGTTTTGGAGAACATTCTATGAGGGTGCTGACAAATATATATATATATATATATATATTTCTTAGTGATGATGTAGAATGGTTTGCAGATATTTGTTAAGCCCATTTGACTTATGATGGTATTTAATTCAAATGTTTCTTTGGTTTTGTCCAGATGATCTCTCTATTTTTGAGAGCAGGGTTTTGAACCCACGATTGTTTTGATAGGGTTAATTTGTGGAATTGGATGTAGCAGTACCTCTTTTTGATATTGTATTCAGCTTGGTTTGGTGTTTAAAAGGGGTAATATCCTCTTGGTGGATTGATTTTCTTATAAGTATAAAGTGACACTCTTCATGTTTTCTGACTAGATTTTATTGGAAGGCTATATGACCAATATTATCGGTATAGATAGACGCCTGTTTGTTCCTATTGACTTAGAATACCCTTTTATGGGTTTTTTTTTTCCCCCAAAAGAGACAGACAGACTAGTAGATTTTATTAGAAAATCTTGTTGACTCCTCCAAGAACATGTATTGTCATATGCTGTATCCAGATACTATGCTGGGCCCTGACAAGGGATATCTAGTTCCTGTCCTGATGTTTTGCTCATTTGTTTTGTGATTTTTTTTGATACGTTTTGATTAACTGTTCTGAAATCATTTTTTTTTCATTGACTTCTTGGGTGTGTTTTTCTTTTGCCTACTTGCCTTCCTTCAGTCTTGCAGCAAATTCACCTACCTGTTGCTGCTTTCCTTTACTGATACAAGAACCAGCTTCTTCAGAGACTTCAAATGTGAGCTGAAGTTCAGTGGCTCAAAAAGACTCTTCCAGTCATTTATCTTCATGGACTGAGTGGATTCCAGGTTATGAGACACCATGGTTGCAGGACCCAAACTTTATCATGTAAACCATTCTAAAAACAAAACAAAACAAAATACCAACCAACCAACAAACAAACAAAAACATCCCTTCAAAGTATATTCATTATATCAGTTCTACTCATGTAGAGAAAAATATACACGTCATGGGGGATCTGCTCTCAGGAATGGATTAATGCTATTATAACCAGTTAGATTCCAAATAAAAGATTTCAATTCCCTTCTCCCTTCCTTTTTCTATCATGTGTTCTTATTCCTCACATTTTCTGACATAGGATGATACAAAGAGAAGGCCCTTACCAATATGAAACTTTTATAATATTCTCAGTGTCCAGATATATAAGAAGTAAATTTTCTCCCCTTATATACCTCCCATCCAGACTATAGTACTCTGTCATGGCAATATAAAACAGACTAAGACAAGCAGAAGAGGATTCGAAATAATCACAGCTAAATTAAAAGAACAGATAAAATAACAAGACCAAGAAAAAACTCAAGTTGGCAATAGAAAATGTTCTACTTAATCTTGGGCTGGGAGTGGGAGATAAGCTAAGAGAATAGAAAATTAAGGCCCACAGTTGATTAAACTACACTGAGTAATCATTAAATGTTCAGTGAGAGGTTGGGCTTTGGATTGATTCAGTTAGGAGTCATTGGTTACCATGATTCCCTCATGGAACAGTTAGAATTTATTAAGGTCTGCACTGGAGTGTACCAGACAGGATTAAGGAGGAAACAGAGACTCCCAGGAGGTTGGACCTTGCAGAACATTCCTCTACACAACTCGAGTCTGGTGTTAGTGGAAGGAGCAGCAGGGACGTGGAAAATGAGGCTCATGGGGTCCACTGCTGTGTTCATTTTGTCACAGACTGTAAGCCAGCTAGCACTGCTCTACAGCCCCACAACCCTGAAACATGCCATTAACCACATTGCTCACTAAACCAAACAATTGCTAGGTTCATTTCCAAGTAGCATTGTAAATACTGGTTCAATCAGCATTCAGAGCAAATAAAATACGTCTATTAAAATTTTGTGTCCTTTGTCAGGGCCCAGCACAGTGTATGAATATAGCATATGACAATAAATGCTGGCTGAATTGGCATCTTCTAGAGACTGTCATTTGAATGAATCTGAGCATTAGAAATATATTTTCTTTCATGTGGGCCATTAATGATCAAGGTGTTAAAAGGAAAACAGAAGCTAGAGTAACTGACATAGGTACTGGTTAGGCTGGTATAAAATAAGAAACATTTCATTATTGAAATTAATATGGTATATATGCATATGCATGTGTTCATACACAACTCAGACACATAACTTAAAACAACATGAAAGAAACAAATTTAATAATTGTATAAATGGTTTAGGACATGGTATTTTTATTAATAATATTTTTTGAAGATAAGAAAACAATTTCATTTTTACTTATTTTTCTTGAAGCAGGATCTCACTATACAGCCCAAACTGTCTTCAAAGTTTCCACTCTTCCTTCTTAGTCTTAATTTCTATAGGCTTGGGTTGAGAAACAATTTTAAATCAAATTACCTGCAATAATAGAAGGAAACTATAATTTCTCAGAGTGGAACTACAAAGATGGCTTACAACTCAGAAGATGAGGGATGTTTGTGATATCCAAGAGCTAAGCTAGATTAAAGGGAGAGATGAAATGTATTAGACACACAGTAGAGGACGAACTGCCCTGGATGAGCTCTCCAGAGGCAGAACTTGAGATGAGTCCCTGTTGTAGTAACTGTTGTCTTAAGGAGACCCTTGATGAAAATGAGACAACCATGATGGGATAGGAGAAAGAGTTGAACCAACACGTGCTTCAGGAAAGGTCATGTTTTTGCCTAATCTGATGGGGCATAAACAGTGGCACAGTTTGTTGACAGCAAAAATGAGGGCATGGTCTGTTATATTTCCCCATTGTCCTACCGGTTTGTGTCCTGTGGTAGAAGAGGACACATCTTCTTACATCCTGACAGCTACTTGGTTTCCATCGGTCCACATCATTAGGAAAGATTCAGGTATGAACATCTCATTATTATGTGTATTTGCCCCCATTGATGGCATCACTAAACAAAACAAAACAAAACAAAACCAAAGAGCATCTTTGGCAAGCAGAAGAGAATACTACTTAATAGTTGCTGTTGAAAATGAGGTAGATAGAGGAATTTGTTTGGAGCAAGGATGATGTAGGGGAAACATGTGAAGTATGAAGACATATTTGCACTTATGTTTCATAAACAGTGAGTGAAAGGGAAAAAGAGTTGAATCTGTAATTCTTCTAATGATTTAAAAGAACATTTTAACATAACCTTGCCTCTATAACTCTGTCTTGACCATATTCTTCTCAAGAAATGGGATGCCTCAGAAAAGGGAGAAATTCCTGCCTTATACATCCCAGGATTATGAAATGATGTTTGAAATAAAATGTTTTTCTTAGTCCTTTGAGATTGTGATACAGTATGTTTTGATCTTATTTAACCTCTCCCAACTCCTCTCAGACCCATCTCATTCCATACTCATCCAATATATATATACATATATATGTATATATATGAATATAATTTTTTTTGTTAGATGGACATAGTATTAAATGAACTAATAGATTATTATTATATCCAGATATTAATTCATCTCTCAGTCCTCATCAGAGATACTTCTACTTGCTTTAGATGATGATTAACACAGAGATGCATGACTGGAAAAAGTGTAGAGAACAAGGCTGCAGAAAACTTGGCCTTAAATAGGATAGTTATAGATACTTTAAATTTTGTGATTTGCAGAAAATGTTTTTTGGAAATTACTTGTTTGAATATTCAAGGTGAGATAATCTTTATCAGGATCAAGGAAAAAAGGTAGCTATTGAAAATGATTTAAATTATCTTATTTATTAAATATCACTGTAGTTGCAAGTGGTTGATACCAGACCATATTTCATAGTAGAAGTCTAACCTTCAGCTCCAGCCATCTGGCCACAAAGCGAGCATGGTTACCGGTGCTCGGTAACTCAGAAAGCCAGTAATAATTATGACTCTTAGCCCTCAGAGATACCCCAAGAAGCTGAGGAGTAAATTCTGTAATGACTGTCTAAGATGGCCAGCTCATGGTTAAATCCCATTTTCCATCATTTTTTGTCTTTGTTTCTGATAGGAAGCTAATGGATGTAGAATACCAACATAAGCAATCACAGATGATGCCCATCTTCTAGAAAACCACCTCCGGATTGCCCATGCCAACAGCCTGCACTCAGAGTACCTTAGCAGTCTTGCTTCAGCTCTTTAGCCTCTATAAAGATTTGCATTTTTCTGCTTTTAGCCTCCCTTTGAAAGCATGTGATGCTGGCTGGCTGCTTGATCCATTTGTCATTTTCTTCTTTTTCTTCCATCCTGTTCTCTCTACTTATCTCTGCTTTAATCCTTTAATTGTTTATAATGGTGAACATTTATTGACAGACAGAAAAAACTTTCTGAGTGACAAACAGAAACCTGTTTATACCCCATTTTACCTCTTATCACAGGTTAAAAAGTTGCTGCCCATAGAAGTTTCTGCCCCTGATTGTATGGAGAACTTGTACCTCAATGATCAGATGTTACCAAACAGGATGCAGGATATACTCTAACATTTATCTTGTTGGGACAACTATTGAAGGGGAATGCTAATTGGCTCCAACTAATGTTATAAGCTTGATAATAATAGCCATTTGGATAGAATTGTTATGTTTGTTTCTTATAACAATTAGTACAACTGGACAAACTGTTATGAGAATGTAGTGAGGACCACAATTGGATTCAGTACAAAGGTTTGAATCAAGCATGTTGTCCTGATAGGCAAATATTCTAACACTGAGCTCTGCCTCAAGCTCTCTTTTTAATGTTTTGAGACAGTGTCTCATCAAGTTGTCCAGACTGGCCTTGAACTCATTCTGTAGTCCTGGCAGGCCTTGAACTTGAAATCCAGCCACTTCAGCCTCAGAAGTAGATGCGGTTACAGGCTTGTGTCACCAGGCCAAGCATAATTGTTACTTCCCCTATCTTCTGCAACAGGTTATTCTAAGAAAAATAATCTGAAAAGAATAAAAATGACTCAAGGTTTTGAAATATAAATATGTTTATAATAATATATAGAGGTAGAAGATAAGCCAGCAGGAAAAGTTGGATTATTTCCCTACTATATCAGACTGAGTAATTACTATAGTGTATAACAGAGAGTAAGTGCAAGCTAAAGTGAGGGCAGTTGAATGAATCACCATAAAGAACAAAGAACATAAGTCATCCACTTTTTCATAACACATGTTTAGAAAAGCAGGTGTAGTTATTAAGTTCAACAAGAACAAAGGCTCTATCATAATTACAACTCTGAACACAACACTGCTATATAGCAATTCTCTATAAGATGACAGCCTTCCATCTTGGAGGGCAGCTCATTAAGATGTAGAATGTTAGAAAGTCTGTGAAGCAACAGAATGTTCTAAGGAGGGGGAAATGTTTATTTTGTTCTGAAACTCATTAAGACCCAGGATGACTTAAAGGGGACGTGAAACATTACATCTAGGAAGTTCCCAAAACTGACCAGAATTACTAGTCTCTTGAATCCTGGTACATAGATATCCCATGACACTTATTCTCAGAGCAGCTGAGTTGCCTGGAAGAGATACCCTCCAGCCTCCAACCTTGAGATGCTTGAAAATTATGAACTCTAGGTTTCCAAATTTTGTGAAGCATTGCCCATGTTGCACTGGGTTTTTGGTAATTCAGCTTTGTAGAGTCATTTCTGTTCCTGTAAGTTACCTCTCACTCATATTCCTGTCCAACTCACTGGTTCACTAAATTGGACTTTGGTGGTGTCTGTACTTCAGTATGATCTTGGTTCCCTAACTTGGCTGAGTAGGTTAGTTATTTGTTCACATTTATCCATGAACAATGGCTCACAACAATGATGTGTGTGTGTGTGTGTGTGTGTGTGTGTGTGTGTTGTGTATATGCATGAAGGGGTTTTAATTTTAGGCTAAAAGAATTGAAAGAAGCCTCAAAAATTGTTATTTTTGTATGTTAAAAATCTTATATCTAAAATTTTAATAAAGGCAGAAATGGAATGTTTGGCTTTTAATAAATTACAAGTGTAAAATAATTTAATAAAATTTAAAAAAGATTTCAGCATTGGAAAATCTTTCCTTAATCTGAGCCACTGCTATATGTGTTGTATTGGAACTGTAAACTAAAAATGAATACACTGGAAGGCAGGTGAACCAGATCCACACTAGCACATACAGACAGTGGTTTCTGTTTAAAACTATTTGGTATAAGGAACTTGTTGACAGTGATGGATTTCAAATCACATTTTTCATTAAATGCAAACATCAACTGATGTTAGTTTTTCAAATTTGCCTGTGCCCCTTCCTTGGTGAGGAGTCTGCTATGTGAATTTCCAGTGTGTTAGCTATTCCCATGAAACGATACATTCTGATTTCCCTCCAGGTCATCTTTCCACATTCATCTTGCATCTTCATACTTGTTGAAATTAATGGCTAATGTATTCATGCTCAAATGTATTCCTGTAGCCCATAATGTTGTTAATTAGTACCTAAGTTGACAGGGTATCATAAAACTATTCATATTGTTTTCTATACAAAATGGCACACATAGGGTTATAAAGTACAAACCATTAATTCACTCCATAAAATAGACACTAGCATATTGGAGGAAAGGATTACAATATTCAGGTTAACAGGATGAAAAGTCATCTTGCAAGCAGCTTAATGTCTTGTCCGTGCTATTTTATGACAGTTCATTAGTTTTTAACTTTTGCTGGTGTCAGAAAGTCTGCTCATTCTCAGCAGTGAAGCCGTGGTAATCCGCACTGATGAACAAGGCCAAGCCAGTGTTCTTGGCAGACACAGGGCAGACATTGTCAACTCTATGACAGCCAGCTCAATCAAACTGGTAAGGATGCATGGAGTCCCAGTTAGAAAGTAACTCACAATTTATCAATATATTATATAGGGTTAAACAAACAAACAACGAAACAACAATTTCTTCCGTCATGATTTCTGAAAAAGTCTACATGGGCTCTGTTCTTATAAACTGCTACTTTAAGTTTTAGGGGCCTGAATCCTTCAGCCCTTACTTCACATTCACAGATTAGAAAAACATATAATCACAGAATACTCATAGATTACAGACATGTAAAGATATCTCTGATCATGAGTAGATACTTTCAGCCCTAACTACTTCAATGAAAACACACTTACTATGATGTGTTCTTGATTTTGACCTATTACTTTGTACATACTTCCATTTGTCTCCTTATGTAATTTTTCTCTTTCAAATTCCAATGCTTACTGTGATTCATCAGGCTTCCATTGAAAGATTTGCCTGACCATCATTCTCTTTAACACTGAAAGGACATACTCAGATTGTTAGGACCCAATACTAGATGCTCAAATGCAAAGTGCTTGGGTAAACAGGAAAGGTTAGCCAAACATACAACTTTACTGGAGACCAAGACAGTGAAAACAGAGAGAGGCTTGGAAGGAAATAGGAAAGGAAAGAAATTCTGGGATTTTTTTTCACCTGAGTGAGGAATATGAGCATCTTTAGAGTGTGGTGAGAGGGAATCATCATTAGTGTTTCTTCCCTTGAGCAGGGTGGAAGTGAAGAACGTTTATGTAAATAAGAACAGAGTCCTGAATTCCTTCAGAAAGTTGAAAGGGTGTCTGTAGAAGCAGAGGACTTTGGTGTGAGTCAGTTTCCTGTGGGTCTGGAGGAAATTCTGAGAGAACAACCTAAAGGGAGGAAATATTTCCTTTCATTTGTGGTATCAGAGACTCAATCTATCAATGAAGAGGGTGGAATAGCTCCCATCATGACTGCCACTCTCATTGACATATGAAATATTTTCAGAGTGGATTAACTGAATCTGGGTGGCATTGTCCTATAAGTGGAGGACTAGAAAAAAAATAAGAGTGGAAAGATGTATTCCACCAGCATACACACTACATCTGCTTTCTAGCAGTTTAGCAAGGCTGCTGAAACACAGACCAATATCTGAGGCTAGCAAGGCTGCTACATCCTCTTTCATTCACAGCTGTGCCTAGTCACCAATAATAGCAACAGTGCAGTTCCAGCCTTGAAGGACACCCTTTCCCACCAGACCCAGAAACAGTTAAGAAGTGTGGCAAGGAGGTAAAAACAGAGCACCTGAGAAAGGAACGAATCAGTGAGGAGATACCATGAAATGGTCGGTGATTGAGCTAATGACACTCAGATATGAATAAAAATTCATAGAATTAGAGAGTATAACATCTATAGTCAATGAAGTTTTCTGCTACTAGTGAAGTGGGTACTGGGCTAACATGAATTTGATTTTATATATATTTAACACTTGAAATTTTGCAATGAGTTAGCAAAACTTCTTTCTTAGGTATATTAATATTAATCTGCTTACCCTAATAGAAGAGATAGATAGGGCCTCTTCAAAAACCTCAAGAGATCTGCAGAATATGGCATTCAAAGATGTTTTCATAACTTTAGATTTTTTTATACCAAGACATATCAACTCCTGACAGCACCCCCTATTCTCCTCCAAGTAGAAGATGAGCATCAAAGAATCTCCAGTGGGAGATGATTGAATTAGTCGCAAGCCTATCTCTTGGTAGGAAAAGCCCCTTGCCCCAACTGTAGACAGAATGCTGTCTAAAAAGGACACAACCTGGAAGCAGGTAAGTCGACAGCCTAGCTCTGCCAAGACAGGGTAGGTAAGTCCTTCATAACCCCTGCTCTACAATCAATGTCTGTCAGAGAAACGGGGCCAAATGAATGAAGATCGATGCTGTAATGTATGGAGAGAAAATGGGACCTGTCCAGGCAGCCACAGGTATGTCATTTCTTAGTTTGGGAAGCTGTAGGCCCTGTACTTCCTATAAAATCAGATATATTTATCCCTCTCAGGTCTCTGAGGTGGTTGAAGAACAGATAGCTAGAGTCTCATAATTTAATTTTGAGTTGTTTAGGAGTCAAGAGAGTGTTACAGATCTAAGAAGATACTTTTAAAATTGTGTTGCAAGTTAGTATGAATGTTGAGTCAGATATAGACCTTTAAACTCATGGAGATGTTTAGATAGTAGAATGTTAAAGTCAGGTACCAAATACATATGGACTGGTCATTGGGAATTTACGTTAAGCCGTATAACCCTCATAACTGTGGCCTAATTACCTCTGTTATACTGTATTGTATTTGTTATTATAAGAGAAAGAGCCACTTGTTGGACTGAAAGGGGAAACTGTAAGGGGAAATAAGATATACCTTATACTTAAAAGAAAAAAAAAAGGGAAGAGGATGGGGGGTTGAGGGTAGGAGGGTGGGACTGGAGGGGGAATAGGGAGGGGACTGCGATTGAGATGTAACTTGAAGAAATAAAAAATAAAGGAAAAAAAAGATTCAGTTATAGATAGAGGGCACTAATCACTCAGGACACCATCATTTTTCCATACAGAGAGGCCCCTCGTCACCCAGCATACTACTGCTGCCCACAGAAAGCATTATCCTTGTTTTCCTTTTTTATGTTTCATTATTATTATTATTATAATGTTTATTTATTACAGCAAGTTACTTCTCCATCATAGTGCCCTCTTTCCACCTCTCCCAGTTTCACCCTCTCCTCCCTCTACCATGAATACCGCTCATTTGATATGGAGTGTCCCTACATATCAGCCCCTCTAAGTTCAACAGTCATATGAGGAATAATAGCATTCTCTTGCACTGGGGGTCTACATTGTAGCACCCTTATGGCAAATTGTCCCCTTGAAAGGTAACAAAGTCTATGTTCCTGATCTTTTTGGTGTGTTGGTTGTAAGATACATATCATGTACCCTATGGCTAAAATCCAATTATAAGTGAGTAGATGCCATGTGCATCTTTGTGAGTCTGGGTTAGCTCACTCAGGATGAGCTTCTCTAGTTCCATCCATTCGGCTGTAAATTGAATGATTTCATTGTTTCTGATGGCTGAGTAGTATTCCATTGTGTAGATGTACCACAGGTATTTTTTTTTAATCCATTCCTCGGTTTAGGGACATCTGGGTTGTTTCCAGTTTCTAGCTATAACAAATAAGGCTGCTATGAACATAGATGAGGCTATGTCCTTGTGGTTTGACAAGGAATCATTTGGGTGGGTACCCAAAAGTGGTATGACTGTGTCTTGAGGTAGGGCTATTCCAAGTTTTCTAAGATATTGCCAGACTGATTTCCATAGTGGTTTTAAAAGTTTGCACTACCACCCACCAGCAATGGAGGAGTGCTCTCCTTTCTCCACAACCTTGCCAGCATGTGCTGTCATTTGAGTTTTTGATCTTAGCCATTCTGATAGGTTTGAGATGGAATCTCAGAGTCATCTTGAGTTGCATTTCTCTGATGATTAAGGTTGTTGAGCATTTCTTCAAATGTCTCACTGACATTAGAGATTCCTCCTTTGTGAATTCTCGGTTTAGCTGTGTTTCCCATATTTTGATTGGATTGTTTGGTTTCTTGGTGTTTAATTTCTTGAGTTCTTTTTAAATTGTGGATATTAGCCCTCTGACAGAAGTGAAGTTGGTAAAGATCTTTTCCTAATCTAGGTTGCTGTTTTTTTCTAGGAACAGTGTCCTTTGCTGTACAGAAGCTTTTCAGTTTCATGAGGTCCCATTTATTGATTGTTGGTCTTAGAACCTGAGCTATTGGTGTTCTGTTCAGGAATTTGTCACATGTTCCAATTAATTCCAGGCTTCTCCCCACTTTCTTTTGTATTAGATTTAGTGTGTCTGGCTTTATGTCAAGGTCTTTAATCAACTTGGACTTAAGTTTTATACAAGGTGATAAGTATTAGTCTAATGTAATTCTTTTACATGTAGAAATCCAGTTAAACCAGCACCATTTGTTGAAGATTCTGTCCTTTTTCCATTGTATGGTGTAGGCTTCTATGTCAAAAATTAAGTGACCATAGGTGTGTGGGTTTATTTCTGGGTCTTCAATTTGATTCCATTAATACACTGGTCTGTTTTATACAGTACCATGCTCTTTTTATTACTATTGTTCTGTATTATAGCTTGAATTCTGGGATGGTGATAACTCCAGATGTTTTTAATTGTACAGGATTGATTTAGGTATTCTGGGTTTTTTGTTATTCCATATGAAGTTGAGAGTTGTTTTTTTCAGGTCTATACAGAATTGTGTTGGTGTTTTGGTAGGAACTGTATTGAATCTCTATATAGCTTTTGGTAGGATGGCCATTTTTATTATGTTGATCCTACGTATCCATGAGCATGAGAGATCTTTCCATTTTCTGACGGCCTCTTCAATTTCTTTCTTCAAGCATTTGAAGTTCTTGTCATATAGGTCTTTCACTTGCTTGGTTAGAGTTACCCTCAGGTATTTTATATTGTTTGTGGCTATTGTGGAGGGCGTTGTTTCCCTTATTTCTTTCTCAGCCTATTTATCTTTTGTGTAAAGAAGGGCTACTGATTTTTTTGAATTGATTTTGTATCCAGCCACCTTGCTGAATGAGTTTATCAGTTGTAGGAGTTCTCTGGTGGAATTTTTGGGGTCACTTATATAAACTATCATATTGCCTGTGAATAGGGATAATTCAACTTCATCATTTCCAATTTGTATCCCCTTGATTTCCTTTACCTGTCTTATTGCTCTAGCAAGAACTTCAAGTACTATGTTGAAGAGATATCGCCAAAGTGGACTTGTCTTGTCCCTGAGTTTTGAGGAAATTCTTTAAGTTTCTCTCCATTTAATTTGTTGTATATCACCTTTATTATTTCAATGTATGGTCCTTGTATGCCCATTCTCTCCAGAACTATTAGGGTGAAAGGGTGTTGGATTTTGTCAAATGCTTTTTCAGCATCTAGTGAGATGATCATGTGGTTTTTTTCTTTCAGCTTATTTATATGGTGAATTATGTGGATGGTTTTCCTAGTTTGAACCATCCTTCCATTCCTGGGAGGAAGCCTACTTGATCATGGTGTATGATACTTTTGATGTGTTCTTTGATTTAGTTTGCCAGTATTTTATTATTTTTGCATCCATGTTCATGAGGGAAATTGGTCTGAAGTTTTCTTTCTTTGTTGAGTCTTTGTGTGATTTAGGAATCAGGGTGACTGTGGCCTCATAGAATAAGTTTGGCAGTGTCCCTTCTAATTCTATTTCGTGGAACTGTTTGAAGAGTATTGGTATTAGCTCTTCTTTGAAGGTGTGGTAGAATTCTCTGCTGAAAACATCTGGGCTTTATTTGGGTGGGAGATTTTAATGACTATTTGTATTTCCTTAGGGGTTATAGGACTGTTCAATTTGTTAACCTGATCTTGATTTAATTTTGGTAGGTGGAATCTATCAAGAAAGTCATCCATTTCGCTTAAGTTTTCAAATTTGGTAGAGTACAGATTTTTAAAGTAGGACCTAAAGGTTCTCTGGATTTCCTCAATGTCTCTTGTTATTTCTCCATTTTCATTTCTGATTTTGTTTTTCTGATTTGGGTTATTTCGATCTGCCTTTTAATTACTTTGGTTAAAGATTTGCCTATTTTGTTGATTTCCTCAAAGAATCAACTCTTGGTTTCATTGATTCTTTGTATTGTTCTTTTTATTTTTAAGTTGTTAATTTCAGCCCTAAGTTTGATGATTTCCTGCCTTCTGCTCCTCTTGGGAGTGTTTGCTTCTTTTTTTCCAGTTCTTCTGTTAATTTGCTAATATGAGCTGTCATGATTTTCTTTTTGAAGGCATTTAGTGGTATGAACTTTCCTCATAGCACTGCTTTCATTGTATCCCATAGGTTTGGGTAAGTTGTGCCTTCATTATCGTTGGATTTTAAGAAGTCTTTGATTTCCTTCTTTATTTCTTCCCTGACCCAGTAGTCATTCAATAGAAAGTTGTTCAGTTTCCATGTGTCTGTAGGCCTTCTGTTATTTCTGTTGTTCTTGAAGTCCAGCTTTATTCCATGGTGGTCTGTTAAGATACAAGGGCTTATTTCAATTTTCTTGTATCTGTTGAGGCATACTTTGTGTTTAATTATATGGTCAATATTGGAGAATGTTCTGTGAGGTGCTGAAAATATGGTGTATTCTTTTGTGTTAGGGTGAAACTTTATGTAGATATCTGCTAGGTCCATTTGTTTCATGATCTCTGTTAGACTCAGTATTTCTCTGTTTGGTTTCTATCTCAATGACCTGTCCATTGTTGTGCGTGGGGTTTTGAAGTATCCCACTACTAATATGTGGGGCTGGATGTATAGTTTAAGCTTTAGAAGAGTTTATTTTACAAATGTGGGTGCTCTTTTTTATTTGGGGCATAGATATTCAGTATTGAGATGTGATCTTGATGAATTTTTCCTTTAATGAGTATGTAGTGCCCTTCCCTATCTTTTTTGATTAACTTCAGTTGAAAGTCTATTTTATTTGATATTAGGATGGCTCCTATAGCTTGCTTCCTGGGCCCATTTGCTTGGAAAACTTTTTCCCAGCCCTTTACTCTGAGGTAGTATCTATCTTTGTTAGTGAGATGTGTTTCTTTTATGCAGCGAAATGATGGGTCTTGTTTATGGATGCATTCTGTAAGCCTGTGTCTTTTTATTTGGGAGGTGAGTCCATTGATGTTGATGGCTATTAATGACCAAAGCTTGTTATTTCCTGTTATTTTGATGTAGATGTTGACTCTGTGTTTCTTTTGGTTTAGTTGCAGTGGGGTTTTTCTCTTTCTCTGTTTTCTTGGTTACAATTATTTTCTCAGGCTTGGAATTTCCCTTCTAGAATCTTCTGTAGGGCTGGATTTGTGGGTAGATACTTTTTAATTTTGGTTTTGTCAAGGAATATCTTGTTTTTTCCATCTATGTTTATTGAGAGTTTTGCTGTGTATAGTAGTCTGGCCAGGCACCTATGTTCTCTTAGGGCTTTTCGTATGTCTGCCCAGGCCCTTCTGGCTTTTAAAGTTTCTGAGGAGAAGTCAGGTGTAATTCTGATGAGTCTGTCATTTTATGTTACTTGACCTTTTTCCCTTATAGCTTTTAATATTCTTTCTTTGCCCTGTACTTTTGGAGTTTCAATTATTATGTGGTGGGAGGAGTTTCTTTTCTGGTCTAATCTGTTTGGTGTTGGGTATGCATGCCTCTTGGCCTTCTTTTGGTTTGGGAAGTTTTCTTCTATGATTTTGTTGAAGATGTTTCCTGGACCTTGGAGTCAGGAGTCTTCCCTTTCCTCTATGCTTATAATTCTTAGGTTCCATCTTTTCATTGAGACCTTGATTTCTTGGATGTTATGAATAAGAACATTTTTAGATTTCTCATTTTCTTTGGTTGTTGCACTGATTTCTTCAATCGAGTCTTCCATGCCTGAGATTCTGTCTTCCATCTCTTGTATCCTATTTTTGATACTCATGTCTGTGTTCCTGATCACTTCCCTTGATTTTACACCACCAGGATTGTCTCTGCTTGTGTTTTCTTTATTGCTTCCACTTCCAATTTCAAGTCTTGAACAATTTTATTCATTTTATATGTTTCCTGTTCCAATTTGCTTGTCTTTGTCTGCAAATCTTTCATTGCCTTGTCTCTTTCCCATTCATGTTGGGCTGCATTGGCTTAGAGGTCTCTAATGGTATTCTCCATTGCTTTCATTTGTAAAATTGATGATTCTTTATATGCTTTCAGGGATTTAATTTCTTCTTGTAAGGAATCCATTTTCCTAAGTATAGATTTGTCATCATTTTCACGTGTTTCAGCTGTGGTGGGATGTTCAGGACTTGCTGCATTAATCTCACTGAATTTTGTTGGAGTCATATTTCCCTGATTTTTGTCAGTTTTGTTCTTTTGCTGAACTTTAGCCACCTGGTTGCCCTAAGATGATTGTTACTGATGTACTCTGGACCATTTCAGTGGCACTTCCAGTCCTCTTTAGGGTATTGCAGTGACTATGTGAATACTGGGTACTCAGGCAGCCATGAGGTACCTTTATCTGGCAGTCAGGGCTTCCTCTCAAGGCCCTGCAGTATTCAGACCTGCAGGACACTGTACCAATGCAGGAAGAGCATCCTTCTGCCTTGTCTGGATGCAATGTTCTTCCAAATAATTGTATATCCAGTAGAGGGATCTTTATTTATGTCAAACACCTTTCTGGGTAAGCCTAGATATGCTTGTGCCTCCCAGATAGCCATTCTGCTGGAGATAAAACTTGGTGAACACACAGTTCTCCTGTATTGAATGCCAGTGTGGAAGCTGGGTCCTTCAGAGGCTGGTGTGTACCCCTCTCTGAGGTTTGGAGCTGCTTGTTGAGAATTTGTGTGGCTTGTGTCCCCTTCTGCAGCAGTCTCCTTACTGGCCCCCGTTGTGTGCTGGGTTCTGTGCTGACCTCTGCTCTGGGCCCCAGGTTTGTGCCTCATGCCGCTAGCCTCTACTTTGCTCCCCAGACCTCTGCCCTGCACTGCTGGCCTCTGCTTTGGTCCCCAGGTCTGTGCCCCATGCTGCTGGCCTCTTCTGTGTAGCTGGTAGGTTTGTTTCCCTGAGTGTTTGGGAGTCCTGCCCTGGGACCTAAACTAGTCCCTAGGTTTTCAGGTAAAATCCCGCAGGTTCATGCTTCTCGTGTTGTTGCTCAGCTTGTTTATATTTCTGCCATGTTGTAGTTATTTTCACAGTGCTCAAAATGTGTCCATGCCAACTGGCGCCATCTTGGATTCCCTCCACCCTGTTTTCCTAATGATAGGAAAACCTGTAATAAATATTGCTACTCAGTTGAATTTGCAATGAGCTTGGTAAATCAAATTCTGACTGTATAGTATGTGAACTAGCAACCCATCTTCAAGAAGGAACACAATTTCATGGGGGTCAACAGATGTACATATTGAATTAATAAAAGAACTGAAGACTTAGAGAACAATCAGTACATTTACAAAGAGTTACAAAGAGGATGTTAAAACTTCCTCAGTAACAATGGGTTACACAGGGACAAGGGAACATCTGAGAAACCAACCACTGTGCTCAAGAGAATGTAGAAGTGAATGACAGTCTAGAGGTGTTCCTGCAGGACACAGAAAGGGTTCCAGGCATCCTGGCAAAACAGGAAGGAGCTATTAGTGTTATAAGTATAATCATACTATAATATACATTAGTTGCAAATCTTCAATATGTATCTTTAACATAAAGTAAGTATTATAAACTTTTTTGTTGAAATTTAGTATACTTATATATAAATAATACTTATATATAAATAATATATACATATATAATTTATACTGAATATATATTTATACTATACATATAATGTACATATTTATAAATTTGATAAATGTATAAAAATAAATTTAATATTACATTTACTTAAAGTTTAAAATTAAAATAAACATTTAATTTATATACATCATAGCAAAACGTGTTATCTATGGTATTTGTATTAAAATACAAAATTCATTTAACTGTTCAATATTGATTATTCAATACGATTAAATATTAACTATTTACATGGAGTCTTATGACTTCATTCAAAAGCAAACCACCTGCGTGATGGTGGTACCTTGAGATTACATCAAAGCTTCCTACTACCTAAGGACATTACAGTGCAGTGCATTATCAAGGCTCTGGTGGTTCTTGTACAAACAACTCTATTGTACTGTTAGCCATATAACTTACAGAATGTGGTCAGAAAATGAGAACAAAGAATCAATGATACTGACTTCTTTTTAAAAAAATTATTTATTTATTCATTTTACATCACAACTGTAGCTCTTTCCATCCTCTCTTCTGAGTCCTGCTCTCCTTCTCCCTTCCTCCTTTGTCCTCTACCCTTCTCTGATAGTATGAACTCCCCGCCCACGTACTATCCCACCCCAACACATCAAGTTGCATCAGAACTGAGCCCATCCTCTTCCATTGAGGCCAGACACTGAAGTCCCCTTAGGGGAAATGATAAAAAAGTGGGCCTCAGAGTCCATGTCAGAGACAGCCACACTCACTAGGGGGACCCACATGATGACCAAGCTGCCCATTGGTTACACATATGTAGGGAGACTAGGTCCAGCCCATGTATGCTCTTTGCTTGGTGGTTCAGTCTCTGTGAGCCTCCATGTGCCTAGGTTAGTTGTCTTTGTTGGTCTTCTTGTGGAGATTTTGTGCCCTCCAGATTTTTCTATCCTTTCCTCCATTCTTCCATAAGACATCCCACACTTGCATAGTGTTTGGCAATAAGTCTCAGCCTCGGATGCATGGAGGATCCTCTGCTTCATGGAGGTTCTCAGAGGACAGTTATGTCTCTCCTGTCTGTAAGCATAGCAGAGTATCATTAATAGTGACAGGGGTTGGTTCTCTCCCTTGGGGTAGTTCTCAGGTTGGGCCTGTCATTGGTTGGACATTCCCTCAATTTCTGGTATATCTTTATTCCTGTACACATTATATACAGGGTAAATTTTGAGTTGAAAGTTTTATGGGTGGATTGGTGATTCTTTCCTTCCCCTAGAAGTCCTACCTAGCTAGAAGGAGGCCTCTTCAGTCTATATATCTTCCACTGCTAGGACTCTCATTTAGTGTCACTCCCATCTCCTCCCAGGGGCCTACCCTCTCACTGGTCTCCAGATTAACTCAGGGATGGCCTAGGTTTCTTACCTTTTCTCTATCCCTCACACCTCCTGCTTCCATTCTCCCCATGACTGATGCCCACCCTGCTTTCCCTTTCCTACCCAGTTTCTTCTCTTCACTCATTTCCACTGTCTATTCTATTTCCCCTTTTGAGTGAGATACAAGCATCCTCCCTTGGACACTCCTAGTTACTTAGCTTCTTTGGGTCTATGGATTATAGTATGGTAGTCCTGTACTGAATGGCTAGTAGGCTAGTATCCAACTATAAGTAAATACATACTATGTGTGTCTTTCTAGGTCTGAGTTTCCTCAATCAGGATATTATTTTCTAGTTCTATCTATTTGCCTGTGAAATAGCTGAGTAGTATTCCACTGTGTAAATGTACCACATTTCCTTTATCCATATGTATGTTGAAACACTTTTAGGGTTTTCCAGTTTCTGGATACTATGAATAAAGTTGCTTTGAACATAGTTGAGCAAATGTTCTTGGGTTATGGTGGGACATCTTTGGGGTATGTGTCCAGGAGTGGTATAGCTGTGTCTTAAGGAAGAATGATTTCCAGTTTTCTGAGAAATTGCCAGATTGATCTCCAAAGTGGTTGTACAAATTTGTACATCCACCAGCTACAGAGGAGTGTTCCCTTTTCTTAAACTTATCACAGGCATACTTTCTTCAGCTTCATCCACAGTCAGGTAGGGTATGCTCCATATTTGTTCCCTTTTGGGGGGTGAACATGGGAAATCCCTTCCTTCTAAATCCCTGACAATTAATTTTTCTTGCAATTACGATTATGATTTTTTTTGTGTCTATCCACAGTCAGAGCTGTTAGTGTAAACTTTATACAATGGTGTTTGTTTCATGCTTTTTCTCTTAACCCGGCTATCACCCAAATAATTGAGACTCTATTGTATTATTTGATAAATAAACTTCATAACACAAGAACTGGGCAGTTATTACATTATTCTTAATCTCCAAACTAATCCAGCTTCCTCCCAGCATAAATTCCAGAGATACATGCACTTTGTGGCTTTCCTGCTCTGTCTGGCTCTCTCCTGATGTCTCCTCTCCTCTGCTTCATGCTTAATACCACTACTTCCTCTCTTTAACTCATCCTCCCATGGAGTACAAGATGTCTAGCCATAGTCTCTCCCCTGATCAGTGATTGGCTGTAAGTTCCTTTATTGGGATATGTAGGAAAAAATATGGCTAATTAAATTGCTTACCCAGTAGTTATATTATCTTTAATTGGTTTGGCGGTGCTAATCCTTAACCCGCCATTATAAATAAATACACACAGACACCACATGGATTTTAACAAACCTAGGCCTGGGTTGTGCAATCCTAGCCCATCTAAGCTAGCTCATAATTATATTACCAAAATATGACTCCATATATACATAAGTCCCTTTGGACTATTATTCTCCACACTAAGCAATGTTCCAGGCCATGTGGAAGGATCTTCTCTAATCTACTCCCTGGCGTGTCCTCCTTGTCTGCTCCTGATTTCTTCTCCGGCCTTCTTCTTCCCAAAATGCTCTTTATCTCTCTCTAAAAGCCGCTAGTCCTGTCTACCTCTGTCTTTGCTCAATCTCCAGGCCTCAGCATTTATTTAACGAATCAGAGACAAAGTAAGTAACATACAACAAACCGGACCAATTAACATTAGAATGCTTACCACCACCCCATCAAGGATATCAGGGGACAATTGGGAAGCCGTGTTTATGTAACATTCAGACAGGAGATCCTCAGAACATGGACTGCAACCAGATATGGGGTGTGGTACACAAATCAATTTTTGAATTATACAATAGCCTTATCCCTACACAGAGTTACATTTCTGATATCTGTCTCAGTCCCTTTATTCTAAGAACGCTTAAGAATCTCATAATGTTTTGTGACTAAGCACCAGCCGAGTCAACATCACTTCTGATTTAGAAGGATACTACCTCAAGTTTGGAGTGCCCAGTGATTGTTACCACCTCCCATTGGCTCTTATACTGTCTTATCTTAACAACCAAGTGACACTTTTAGGGAATTGGGTGGATTATATATTTTGTGAGTTTTCTTTAAACCAGACTCTACCTGGATATTTCATTCACTTTATTCTGTACAAATTGAAAGGTAATACTTTCATGGATAGGGAAACCTAGAGAATACAACAAGGCAAGGGAGTTGATTAACTGTGGATATCCTTTGGGCCTGATTCTCAGAAACAATGAAATCTTGAACAACTCATTCAATTGTGCTGAATTTCATTTAATGAACTTCAGTAATTTTCTATTCTACACAAACATATATTCATTTAAAAATAAGGCCAGCCTTGCTATCATCCACACATCTATTCTGTGAAGAATACAAACTTTCTATGCAGCCATATCTATTCCACACTCATGATTGGAACAGGAGACTCATCCTACACAACAACCTAGTCTCCTCTTTCCACCTAAGTTCATTCCAGCCAAGCCATCTGCAGCTTCTTGGCACAATCTACCTGCAGATCCTCTCTTCTCCCCAAATCTTCAAAGTCCATATCAGATTTAGAACTAATAAAATAATTTCTTATGCTCAGATCCTATTGTATAAATACCAGTCTTACAAAAGATCAAACCATTATCTTCTCTCCAAAGCTCATCACCAATCCTGTAGAAATTTTTGCCAATGAGAATTTTCTTGATGAAATCCAAGATATTTAAAGAACTATCAGAAGCTTCTTCACATCATTCAAGGAGTTTGAAAAATACACAGAGAAATAGCTCAAAGAAACTAAAGACAAAGGACTAAGGAGAATAAATGCCTGAGCAATGCCCAAGAAAACACCAACATAATGCTGATGGAAATGCCAGTTCAGGAATTAGATTGCAGTTCAGTAAGGAGATAAAAACATTGAAGAGAACTAGAGCTGAAAGAAATATAGAATTTCCAAACTCAATAACTCACTAGATAACTCAAGGAAAGCCTTAAGAGTAGAATGTATCAAGCAGACAATAGAATACATAGCATTTAATATTAGATAGAGGATGTAGTCCAAATAGACAAGGTCTACAAATTTTTTAATTTAAAAATGCAGGAAAGGAACATACAGAAAGTGTGGGACACCATGAAAAGGCAAACAAAATAAACATAAATCTTTGAATTATAGTCATAGATGAGAGGCATGGATCCCAAGTAAATAATATAAACCAGATCTTCAACAAAAGCATAGAAAAAAAAAAACTTCCCAAAACTGAGGAAGGACACCAAATAAACAATATTAGAAAAGAAAATTACCATGGAATACTATAGCTACAACAGTAATTTTACACAACAAAGAGGGTGTATTGAAAAGAGAAAAAGAAAATATACAAGTCACATAAAGAGGAAAACTCAACAGCATAACCTCTTTTATTTCCCAGTGAATACTTTGAAAGCCAGAAAAGCCTGGAACAATAAATTCCAACTCCCTTTTTTGTTTTTTTTTCTCCTCATTTTTCTTTTATTGAAAATATATTATTTTCTCCTGATACAGTATATCCTGATTATAGTTTCCCTTCCTTCTACTCTTACTCTTAAAAGGCTATGACAGCCATCCTAGACTAGTTCACTCTGGAAAACTATCAGCTATAACTGAAGAAGAAAGAAAACCAGTTCAAAGTAACATAACCTAAAAAATTATATCCAACAAGCCAAATCCAAAGATTATGCTGGAATAAGCATAGCCAATAGACATTATGAAGCCACAATTATTGAAATACAAAGTACCACAGAGAACACAAACAGCACCAAAAAATCAGCAACATGGGAAAACTCTTGAAATCATTGGCACAGGTGACAACTTCCTGAACAGAACATCAACAGCTCAGGACCTAAGACCAACAATTAATAAATGGGACCTCATGAAACTGAAGAGCTTCTGTAAGGCAAAAGACACTGTCATTCGAACAAAACAGCAGCCTACAGATTGGGAAAAAAATCTTCACCAACCCCACATCTGACAGACGGCTAATATCCAAAATTTACAAAGAACTCAAGAAATTAAATGCCAAGAAACCAAATAATCCAATTAAAAAATGGGGGAAAGAGCTAAACAGAGAATTCACAAAGGAGGAATTCCTAAAAGCCGAGAGACACTTGAAGAAATGCTCAACATCCTTAATCATCAGAGAAATATAACTCAAGACAACTCTAAAATTCCATTTCACACCTGTCAGAATGGCTAAGATCAGAAGCTCAAATGACAGCACATGCCAGCGAGGGTGTGGAGAAAGGGGACCCCTCCTCCATTGCTGGTGAGAATGTAGGCTTGTGCAACCACTGTGGAGGTTAGTTTGGCAATATCTTAGAAAACTTGGAATAGCTCTGCCTTGGGACCCAGCCATACCACTTCTGGGTTTACATCCAAATGACTCCTCACCGAATCAAAAGGAAGTTGCCTCATCTATGTTCATAGCAGCTTTATTTGTAATAGCTAGAAACTGGAAACAACCTAGATGTCCCTCAACTGAAGAATGGATTAAAAAATTATGGTACATCTACACAATGGAATACTACTCAGCTATCAGAAACAAGGAAATCATGCAATTTGCAGCCAAATGGATGGAACTAGAAAAGCTCATTCTGAGTGAGCTAACCCAGACCCAGAAGGATGCACATGGCATCTATTCACTTATAGTCAGATTTTAGCTATATAGTACAGGATATCTATACTGCAACCAACGCACCAAAGGGAACATGGACATAGACTTTTTGTTTTGTGTGTGTGTGTGTTTTAGTTTTCTCTCTCTGGCAATGACACCCTTTTCACTGGTGGTACTACCTTGTAGGCCCCAGTGTATGAGGAGGCTTTTGGCCCTCATATAACTTCTGAATCGGGGCAGGGGACTGCTATGTAGGGACACACCACTCCAGAGGAGTGAGATGGAAGGGTTAAGGGGGAGAGGGTGGAAGGGAGGGGCTGGGAAGGGGGGAAAGAGGACAATATGATGGAGATGTAACCTGAAGCAACAAATAAATAAATTTAAAAAATCAGCACCATGATGACCCGAATTAATACACACTTTCAATAACTTTAAATTCGTTGTCTTCAAATCTCCATTTAAAATATATACACTGACTGACTAGACCAAGAAACATCCACTTACACATTGTATACCAGAAACACATCTTAGCTTTAAAAATTGGCAGCATTTTAGAATAAAAGTATGTACAAAAGTATTCTAATCAAATGCAACAAAAAGGAACCAGGCATTTTTTAAATTTATTTTTTATTTCTTCAAGTTACATCTCAATTGCAATCTCTTCCCTACCCCCCTCCAGTCCCACTCTCTCACCCTCTTCCCCCTCAACCCCCCAATCCCCTTCTTTTTTTTTTAAGTTTAAGGTATATCTTTTTCTTCCCAACAGCTCTCCCTTTCAGTCCAACAAATGACTCTTTCTCTTATACAAATAAATACAATACAAAACAACACAAATAATTAGGCCACAATTTTGAGAGTTATAGGGCTAAGCATACATTCCCAATGTCCAGTCCATATGTATTTGGCACTTTTCTATTAATATCTTACAATGTAGACTTCAAATTGAAACTAATCAGAAGAGATAGTAGATTGCTTCATTTTATTCCTGGGGATGGTTAAATTGTTAAATAGGAAGACATTACAATCCTAAACACATAAGTACTGAAGTTAGGTGTGCCCAATTTCATTTAAAAAATCTACTGGTTTTAAAGACACAAATTAACACTAATTTATTAGAATTAGGTGACTTCTGTACCATATTTGGTCTAGTTGACAAGTCATTTGGATAAAAATAAGCAGAGAAACATCAGAATTAATTAACATAATACACCAAATGTACTTATATAATTATCTAAATTATATTATCTAAATAATATAAATTATTTATAATAATATAATAATAAAATTATCTAAATAATATATGTAAGCACAAACAATAGACATTCTACTCAACAAAACACAGAGTTTTCTAAGATAGACCAAATAATGGGGCACGTAATAAGTCTTGATAAAGACTGACATAACTCCATGTATTCTATTTCACTACAATCTAGTAAAAAATTGACAGCATACAAATCTCTAGCAAATACACAAACTCATGGAGATTAAACGACTCTTTATCAAGCAATGAATCGGTCAAAAAAGAAATTAAAAATGTCCAGGAACCACATGAAGATAAAAATACAGCACAACAAAACTTTTGGGACACATTGAAGGCAGTCCTAGAAGGGAAACTTATAGCTCTACGTTGCTACATTGAAAAATCAGAAAGAGCTCAAATAAATGTAAATGGATTAATGATGTAACTTAAAAAAATCACCAAAATTAAACCTAGAAGAACCTAAGCAGACCAAAAATGTATGAAAATGATCATTTTATGAAAAGCTATTAACAGATTCAATACAATCTCAAACAAAATACCCATTTTATTATTTTGTTTTATTTTGCTTTGTTTTTCAATACAGGTTCTCTCTCTTTATCCCTGGCTGCCTTGGGCTCACTTTGTAGACCAGGCTACCCTGAACTCACAGAGATCCACCTGTCCGTGCCTCCCATGTGCTGGGATTCACTAAATCCAAACTCGGATGACATCAAGAAATAATAAAAATCACATTAGAAATCAACGAAATAAAAACTATATGCAAAGAATCATCAAATTGAAGAGCTGGTTCTTTGAAAAGGTAAACAAGATTGATAAATGTTTGGCCTAATTAACCAAAAGAAAGAAAGAAAAAAAGAAAGAAAGAAAGAAAGAAAGAAAGAAAGAAAGAAAGAAAGAATCCAAATTAACAGAATCAGAAATTAGCAGAGAAACCTTACAACAGACACCATAGAAATTCAGAAATTCAGAGTAGTGTAAGGGAATATTTAATAAACCTGTACTTCATTAAGCTGGAAAATCTAAAAGAAATGAATGAATTCAGTCTTATGACCAAAATTAAACCCAGAAGTCTAGAACCTTAAAGAGATGAAAAATGAATGAAACTGACCATTTTATCCAAAGCTATTAACAGATTCAATACAATCTCAAACAAAATACCCATTTTATTTTTCACAGAAATAGAAAAAAGATCCTAAAATTTATATGGAACCACAGGAGACCCACATAAAAACCAAATAATTCTCAAAAAAAAAAAAAAAACCCAAACCCAAAACCAAAAACAAAAGCAAAACAAACAAACAAACAAACAAAAAAAACAATGATGGAGAGATTGCTATTCAAGATACTAAGATATATTCCAGAGGTATAGTAATAAAATCAATATGGTATAAAACAGACTTGTACATCAATGTGAAAAATAAACTGTAAATACAATGAATCCATATAAATTCAGCCATCTGATATTTGACAAAAATGCCAAAAGTACAAGCTGGAGAAAAAGCATCTCCAAAAAATGATTCTGGGAAAATTGGATGTGTCTATATGGAGAAGAATAAAATTAGACCCTTATTATCACCTTATTCGAAACTAACTCCTAATGGATCAAAAACAAAAACATTAAAACTCCTGGGCGTGGGGAACACATGAATTACTCTATGTAACATAGGTATAGGAATGGACCAACAATTGACAAGTGGGGCATCATGAAATTGAGAAGCTCTGCATAGCTAAAGAAACAATCAGATATTTGAAGACAAAGACCACAGAATGGGAGAGAATCTGACAGTTGATTCATATCAAGAATATATAAAGATTAAAAGAAAACACAGACTCAAGAGAACAAATAACTCATTTAAAAATGGCCCTGGTATCTAAACAGATTTCTTTTTTTTTATATATATCTGTTGTTTTGTATAATACTTACTGTTATAAGAGAAGGAACCATCTGCTGGACTGAAAGGGGAAACTTCTGGGGGGAAGAGGGTGGAAGGGCGGGATAGGAGGGGGGAATAGGGAGGGGTTTGTTACTGAGATGTAACTTGAAAAAAAAATAAAGTATTTAAAAAAAAACAGATTTCTTAAAAGAGAAAAATAAAATGATTTAGAAATATCCACCACAATAAAAAACAATGTTCATCATACCTAGCAATTAGAGAAATGCAAATCAAAACACCTTTGAGATTTAACATTACCTCAGACAGAAAAAAAAGTCCAACAAAACAAATATTAATAAATGCTGAAGGGCATCTGGATAAAGGGAACCTTCTGTTGGTGGGATTGCAAACTGGAACAGTTACTATGAACAACAGCCATTCTCAAAAAGCCAAAAAATAATCAATCTATGATTTGACCCAGCTATACCACTCCTTGGCATATGCCTGAAGGACTTGAGATCTTACTCCAAAGATACTTGTTCATGCTATGTTTATTGCTACTCTATTCATAATAAGTATGAAATAGAGACAACCTAAATAATCTTCAACTAGAAAATGCATAGTGAAAACATGGTATATGTATTGTGAAATACTATTCAGCTAAATAGAAAGATGAAACCATGAATTTTGCAGGTAAATGGATGGAACTAGACAAGATCATATTGAGCAAGTTAACCTAGACTCAAAAAGTCAAATGTTTCATGTTCCCTCTCATCTGAGCTCCTAGCCTCAATTTTTCTGATGTGAGTATATATCTTGGAGTGAGAGCAGAAACCATGAAAATAAAAACAGACCATTGCTGGGGTCAGGGATTAGGAAAACAATAGAGAGGGGAATGAAAGGTTGCATGTATTATGATCAGGGAAATGGGATAAAGCAGGAGTTCTAATCAGTGGAGACATAAATAAATACAGAATAAGAGAAGGGGGTGAAATAAAGTAGGATACCTGAAAAAGTATTAGGAAACATATTATTAACTATTCATCTAAAAATTGACCTATAATACATGTAAGTATATATGCACATAGTTTAAATGAACTTCTCTTCTAGACTGGCAATGGTCCCTTCAAGAGCCAAAGATCACCTAAGAAAAATACAACCCTAGGCCCAAGAGGCCCTCTTTTAAGTTATTGGTCAGGGTTGTCCTAGAGTCTTCCAAAGCATACAAGCTATTGCTTTTATCTTTGCTTGTCTCCTAGACTTGAAAGTTAAGTTTATATTTCTGAACATGCCAGGTACCTCAAACACAGGGCTCAGATGTCCCTGAGATGAAACTGACCTGAATATCTCCTTCATGAAGACTAGCTTTCTTCATACCTGAAGGTACCATGTAAGCTTCCAATGAAGGGAAGACACCAAAGCTCCACCCAGTTATGAATCCTATGGACCACAAGGACCATGATGACACCATAAACTCAAGGATGTAACACTGGCACACATATCTTGGCAGTAACCAATTGGTCTCTAATTTGACTTCAGACCCATGAAAATTTAAAGCAGGTTCTAGTTGGCAGACACATAAATTAGTTATATATGAGGATTATAGCTTTTAGTTGTTGCTGTTTGCTTTTTTATCTTCATTAATATGATCTTCACAGAGCATATGAAGACAATTGTTCTGTTAACTGAATACTACTCTATAACAGCAAAAAATGCAGCTTTTTTGTTGATTTTCTGAATACTTCTAAGAAAATACATTTTTAAAATTAGTACTGTTGTCCTTTTCATAGGTCTAAAGTTTTTATTCTTTTTCTTAAATAATTTATTTTTTATTTCTTCAAGTTACATCTCAATCACAATCCCCTCCCTACTCCCCCCTCCAGTTCCACCCTTCCACCCTCTTCCCCCTCAACCCCCCATCGTCTTCTCGTTTTTCTTCTTCTTCTTTTTTTTTTTTTTTAGTTTAAGGTATTTCTTTTTCCCCCAACAGCTCTCCCTTTGAGTCCAACAAATGGTTCTTTCTCTTATAGCAATAAATACAGTACAAAACAACTGAAATAAATAGGCCACAATTATAAGAGTTATATGGCTTAGCATACATTCCCAATGTCCAGTCCATATGTATTTGGCACCTGACTTTAACATTCTACTATCTACCCATCTCCATGAGTTTAAAGTTCTATATCTAACTCAGCTTTCATACTAACTTGCCGCACAATTTTAAAAATATCTTCTTAGATCCAGAACACCCTCTTGATTCCCAAACAACTCAAAATTTAACTATGAGACTCTAGCTATCTATTCTTCAACCACCTCAGAGACCTGAGAGGGATAAATATATCCGATTATATAGGAAGTGCAGGGCCTGCAGCTTCCAAAACTAAGAAATGACATACCAGTGGCTGCCTGGACAGTTCCCATTTTCTCTCCATACAGTACAGCTTGAATCTTCAGCCGTTTGGCCCCATTTCTCTGACAGACATTGATTATAGAGCAGGAATTATGAAGGACTTACCTACCCTATCTTGGCAGAGCTAGGCTGTCGACTTACCTGCATCTAAGTTTTGTCCTTTTTGGGCAGCAGTCTGTCTACAGTTGAAGCAAGGGGTTTTTCTTGCCAAGAGGAAGGCTTACCACCAATTCAACCATCTCCCACTGGAAATTCTTCGATGCTCATCTTCTACTTGGAGTAGAATAGGGGGTGCTGTCAGGAGCTGACATTTCTCGATATCAAAAATCTTAAGTTAAGAAAACATCTTTGAATGCCATATTCTGCAGATCTCGAGGTTTTTGGAGATGCCCGATCTATCTCTTATATTTAGATAAGCAAATGTTGTTTGTCTCTTAGCAACTTGATTTCTGAATAGCTTAGAAAATAACTGTGATAGACTGTCATAGTAACTAACAAAATGACACGGTTGCATGACTATTAGTTTCCATTTCTTAATTATCCTAAACAGTTGATGACGGTTGGTAGCAAGAGACCAAAACTTTACATTTCATTTTTAAGCATTAGTAGGTACAATACCTTTAAGAAGCATTACCCTTAATTTTGTATCAATATACAAAGATCCATACCAATGTGGCCAAATATAATCTTAATTTTGTATCAATACACAAAGATCAATACCTATGTATCCCAATACAATCTTAATTTTGCATTAATATACAAGGGTCAATACCATTGTGGCCAAATATATTCTTAATTTTGTATCAATATACAAACATATAAGGGCATACTCAATAATCTGTCATTTTTTCTTGATCTTTCCTATACTATGTCTATGTCCCATTTTTTCTCTCAAGCTGTTCACTCCTACATAGGAGAGCAAGAAGGATACAGAAAAGAAAAAGAGAGAAGTTCCTGGGTCTAACCTCCAAACCCATTTAACAAGACCATTTAACAGCTTGTAGTTTCTTCTCCTAAATAACAAAATTTTCTATTATCCATCAAATAACCAAAGGGGGGGGGGGACACCCTCCCAACCTTCTGGGGATGGGGCGTTGTTCTCTTAAAATGACTTCCTGCTGATTTGGGATGTAGTAAACCTGATTGGGGCTCAATAAGAATGGAAAAATGGTTTAAAATGTTAATAGAATCATTTGATGTTCAGTTCTTTTGTGCTCAGCTATTTAGAAGTCCTAAGAAGTTCTTAGACAGAAGCTGATCTTCAGGGCTTTACTGAAGTTCTGGCTCGAGCAGTCTGTGGAGCTGAATGATCTTAGCAATTTTGAGTTGTTGTGGTTGTAGACTTTTGAGGAAACAGCTATTCAGGAAGTCTGCAAGGCTGGATCATCTGGGCCACTCATCTTCTTTGGTGTCTGATCTGTTTTCTGCTGAGGTTTCCATTGTCCAGTTGTCCCTGAATTCCTTGAATGGATGCTTTAAATCTCTTGAAAGGTAAGAACAGAGTCCTGCCCTAATCCTAACTCTGGGACAATTACCTTTTTTTGGGGGGTGTCAGGTAATATTTTTCCTGGAGCAAATCTGGTTTTTTGACAATATGTAAAGTATTACCTTTCAATCTGGATTAAAGAAGAAATAATTTTTATATTTTGGAGGTAAACAAACCTTTAGTGTATATATTTTGAGATCTCAAAGGAAAATTTGTTTGAATTGCAGCATGCCTTTTGTAAGTAGATTTTAAACTTAAATCCTTCCAAATCCTATGTGCCTGTCTCTGCATTCTAAGTATTGGGATCAAAGACATGTGGTTCCCACCTGATGGGATTAAAGATATGCTCCACCACCCCTGGATCGAAGTTTTTCTCTATTTAGAGCTTGTTTTGTATCAGGCTGACCTTGAGCTCTGAGATCTGCCTGTTTCTGTCTCTAGTGTGTTGGGATTAAGGGTGTATTCTTCTCGAATGATGGGATAAAGGGAGTGCACCATCACCACCCTGTTCATTGTAACTCTAGAATTTATAAGACAACTAACTCTATAGTGATGCTCCTGTCTCTGCTGGAGGTAAAGACATGGGCTAAGACCACACATTTCATGTATTTTACTTTAACTCTAAGTTTTTTAAACACTTGGAGGGTTGTAAAACCAGGTTGAACAGCTGTAACCTGTAATTTATTTAAAGTGTTTTAAACCTGTTACCTGATTTTTAATGCCAAACCATGGAACTATCCTATACCTCTACAAAAAAAAAAAAAAAAAAACAAGAACTTTTAAGCTGCTATCAAGTCTGTGTAATCTGTGTGGCCACCTGCAGTCTAACATTCTAATTTGATATTAAGGCCATTTTCCTTTCATGTCAGTAAGGCAAGTATGCCTTTGGAAAATTATAGTTTGAAATTTTTATATTGTATTTTTTTATAAGTATTTTTTTTCTTCAAGTTACATCTCAGTCACAAACCCCTCCCTATTCCCCCTTCCTATCCCGCCCTTCCACCCTCTTCCCCCCAGAAGTTTCCCCTTTCAGTCCAACAGATGGTTCCTTCTCTTATAACAGTAAGTATTATACACAACAATAGATATAAATATGCCACATTTATGAGAGTTAAATGGCCCAGTATACCTTCCCAATGTCCAGTTCATACATATTTGGCCCCTGACTTTAGCCTTCTACCTTCTAACCATCTCCATGAGTTTAAAGTTCTATAACTGACTTAGTTTTCATACTAACTTGCATCACTATTATAACCATCTTCTTAGATCTAGAACGCCCTCTTGATTCCTAAACAACTCAAAATTTAGCTATGAGACTCAAGCTGTCTATTCTTCAACCACCTCAGAGAGCTGAGAAGGGTAAATATATCTGCTTATATAGGAAGTGCAGGGCCTGCAGCTCCCAAAACTAAGAAATGACAAACCAGTGACTACCTGGACAGTTCCCATTTTCTCTCCATACATTCCAGCATCAGTCTTCAGCCTTTTGGTCCTGTTTCTCTGACAGACATTTATTGTAGAGCAGGGATTGTGAAGGACTAACCTACCCTGTCTTGGCAGAGCTAGGCTGTCGACTTCCCTGCTACCAAGTTTTGTCCTTTTTGGACAGCAGTCTGTCTGCAGTTGAAGCAAGGAGTTTTTACATGCCAAGAGATAGGCTTGCCACTAATTCAACCATCTCACACTGGAGATTCTTCGATGCTTTTCTTCTACTTGGAGTAGAATAGGGGGTGCTGTCAGGAGCTGATATGTCACGATATCAAAAAAAAAATCTTAATTTAAGACCACATCTTTGAATGCCATATTCTGCAGGTCTCTTGGGGTTTTTAAAGATGCCTATCTATCTCTTGTATTTAGATAAGCAAATGTTGCTTGTCTCTTAACAACTTGATTACTGAGTAGCTTAGAGAATATCTGTGATAGACTGTCTTAGTAGCTAACAAGGTGACATGCATGCATGACTAGGAGTTTGTTTTTCTTAACTATCCTAAACAGTTTAAGACAGTTGGTATCAAGAGGCCAGAGCTTCACATTTCATTTTTAAGTATCTCTAGGTAGGATACCATTAGGAAGCGTTACCTTAAATTTTGTATCAACATACAAAGATCTATTCAAATGTGGCTAAATATACTCTTAATTTTGTATCAATATACAAAGACCAATGCCTATGCGGCCCAATACAATCTTAATATTGCGTCCATATACAAGGGTCAATACCATTGTGGCCAACTATAATCTTAATTTTGTATCAATATACAAATATCAATACTGACGTAGACCAATACAATCTTATTTTTGCACAATAAACAATGGTCAATACCACTTTAGCCAAATATACTATTAATTTTGTATCAATATACAAGGGTATAAGGGCATATTCAATAATGTGACCTTTCTTCTTGATCCTTCCTGTGCTGTCTATGTCTCGATTTTTCTCAAGTCCGTGCATTCCTACATAGGAGATAAAGAAGGATACAGAAACGGGAAAGAAGGAATACCCTGGGTCTACCTCCAAAACCCATTAAACAGGACCATTTAACAATTTGTAATCTCTTCCCCTAAATAACAGAGTTTTCAGTTGTCCTTCAAATAACCAAAAGGGGGGGGGGGGCGGGGAAACACCCTCCCCACCCTCTGGGTATGGGACATCACTCTCTTAAAATGACTTCCTGCTGATTTGGGTCGTAGCAAACCTGTTTGGGGCCCAAACCAAAATGGAAAAATGGTTAAAAATGTTAATACAATCCTTTTATGTTCAGTCCTTCTGTTCTCAGCTGTTTAGATGTCCTAAGGAGTTTGTAGGCAGAAGCTGAACTTCCAGGCCTTACTGAGGTTCTGGTTGGGGCATTGTGTAGAGCTGAACGGTCTTAGGGATATTGAGTTGTTGTGGTTGTAGGCTTTTGATGGAGACATCTATTGAGGGAGTCTGTCAGACTGAATCATCTGGGTCACTCGTCTTCTTTTGGTGTCTGATTCTGATTTCTGCTGAGGTTTCTGTTGTCCAGTTGTCCCTGGGTTCCTTGAATGGATGCTTTGATTCTCC
>CAJQZJ010032698.1:1212026-1245135 GCA_907164525.1 Lophiomys imhausi | reverse complement strand
TTTTTTTGACAATATATAAAGTGTTATCTTTCAATCTGGTTTAAAGAAGAAATTATTTTGTTATTTTGGAGCTAAACCAGCTTTAGTGTATATATTTTGAGGTCTCGAAGGACAATTTGTTTGTGTTGTGTGGGCCTTTTGTAAGTAGCTTTTAAACTTAGGTCCTTCCAAATCCTATGTGTGTGTCTCTGCATTCTAATTATTGGGATCTGAGACCTGTGGTTCCCATCTGAGGGGATTAAAGATGTGTTCCACCACTCCTGGATCGAAGTTTTTCTTTATTTAGAGTTTGTTTTGTATCAGGCTGACCTTGAGCTCTGAGATCTGCCTGTTTCTGTCTCTAGTGTGTTGGGGTTAAGGGTGTACTCTTCTTGAATGATGGGATTAAGGGTGTGTACCCTCACCACCCTTTTCCGTGTAACTCTAGAATTTATAAGTCCACTAACTCTATGGTGCTCCTCCCATCTCTGCTGAAGTTAAAGGCATGGGTTAACACCACATTTCTCCTGTATTTTACTTTAGCTCTACGTTTTTTCGACACTTGGAGGTTCATAAAACCAGGTTGAACGGCTGTGTCCTTTATTTTATTTACAGTGTTTTAACGTTGTTACCTGCTTTTTTTTTTAATTAGTAAATTTATTTGTTTGTTGCTACAGGTTACATCCTTGACATATTGTCCTCTTTTCCTGCTTCCCAGCCCCACCCTCCCATGCTCTACTCCCTGACCCTTCCATCTTGATCCTCTGGGGTGGACTGACCCTGCACACCAGTCTCTCACCACAGATCAGGAGTCATATGAGGGCTGAGGGCCTCTTCATACACCGGGGGCCTATGAGGCAGTACTGCCAGTGAAAGGTGTCTCCTTGCTACAGGGGGGAAACTAAAAAAAAAAACCAACAGACACACAAACTCACAAAAACAAAGAACAACAACAAAAAAAGAGAGGAAAAAGAAAGAGAAAAGAAGAGGGAAAGGAAAAAGAAAAAGAAATGAAAAGAAAAAAGAAATTTATGTCCATTTTCCTTTTGGTGTGTTGGTTGTAGTACAGATATCCTGTACGGTATAGCAAAAATCCTACTATAAGTAAATAGATGCCATGTGCATCCTTCTGAGTCTGGGTTAGCTCACTCAGGATGAGTTTCTCTAGATCCATCCATTTGGTTGCAAATTGCATGATTTCACTGTTCCTTATAGCTGAGTAATATTCCATTGTATAGATGTACCACAATTTTTTAATCCATTCTTCAGTTGAGGGACATCTGGGTTGTTTCCAGTTTCTAGCTATTACAAATAAGGCTGCTATGAACATAGATGAGGAGACTTCCCTATGACTCCATGAGGTGTCCTTTGGGTGCATACCCAGAAGTGGTATGGCTGGGTCCTGAGGCAAAGTTATTCCAAGGTTTCTAAGATATCTAGAGACAGACCTCCATAGTGGTTGCACAAGTCTGCACTCCCACCAGCAATGGAGGAGGGTTCCCCTTTCTCCACACCCTCGCCAGCATGTGCTGTCATTTGAGCTCTTTATCTTAGCCATTCTGACAGGTGTGAGATGGAATCTCAGGGTCGTCTTGAGTTGCATTTCTCTGATGATTAAGGATGTTGAGCATTTCTTCAGGTGACTCTCGGCCATTAGGGATTCCTCCTTTGTGAATTCTCTATTTAGCTCCGTCTCCCATTTTTTGATTGGATTATTTGTTTTCTTGGCATTTAGTTTCTTGAGTTCTTTGTAGATTTTAGATAATAGGCCTCTATCAGATGTGGGGTTGGTGAAGATTTTCTCCCAGTCTGTAGGCTGCCGTTTTGTTCTAATGACAGTGTCTTTTGCCTTACAGAAGCTTTTCAGTTTCATGAGATCCCATTTATTGATTGTTGATCTCAGGTCCTGAGCTGTTGGTGTTCTGTTCAGGAAGTTGTCACCTGTGCCAATGAGTTCGAGGGTTTCTCCTACTTTTTCTTCTATTATCTTTAGTGTGGCCGGCCTTATGTTAAGATCTTTGATCCACTTGGAATTAAGTTTTGTACAAGGTGATAGGTATGGGTCTAATTTCATTCTTTTACAAGTGGACATCCAGTTGGACCAGCACCATTTGTTGAAGATGCTGTCCTTCTTCCATTGTGCGGTTTTGGCTTCTTTGTCAAAGATTAGTTGGCCATAGGTGTGTGGATCCATGTTTGGGTCTTCAATTCTATTCCATTGATCCACTGGTCTGTTTCTATACTAGTACCATGCTGTTTTTATTATTATTGCTCTGTAGTACAGCTTGAAATCTGGGATGTTGATACCTCCAGATGCTTTTTTATTGTACAGGATTTATTTAGCTATTCTGGACTTTTTGTTGTTCCATATGAAGTTGAGTATAGATTTTTCCAAGTCTATAAAGAATTGTGTTGGTATTTTGATAGGAATTGCATTGAATCTATATATTGCTTTTGGTACAATAGCCATTTTTATTATGTTGATCCTACCTATCCATGAGCATGGGAGATCTTTCCATCTTCTAAATGCCTCTTCCATTTCTTTCTTCAGGGGCTTGAAGTTCTTGTTATATAGGTCCTTTACTTGCTTGGTTAGAGTTACCCCCAGGTATTTTATATTGTTTGTGGCTATTGTGAAGGGGGTTGTTTCCGTTATTTCTTTTTCGGTATGCTTGTTTGTTGTATAAAGAAGGGCTTCTGATTTTTTTGAGTTAATTTTGTTTCCAGCCACCTTGCTGAAGTTGTTTATCAGCTGTAAGAGTTCTTTGGTGGAATTTTTGGGGGTCGTTTATGTATACTAACATATCATCTGCGAATAGGGATAATTTGACTTCTTCATTTCCAATGTTTATCCCTTTGATTTCCTTTAGTTGTCTTATTGCTCTAGCAAGAACTTCAAGTACTATATTGAAGAGATATGGTGAAAGTGGACATCCTTGTCTTGTCCCTGAGTTTAGAGGAAATGCTTCAAGCTTCTCTCCATTTAATTTGATGTTGGCCACTGGCTTACTGTATATTGCCTTTATTATTTCTAGGTAAGGTCCTTGTATGCCCGTTCTCTCCAGGACTTTTAGCATGAAGGTGTGTTGGATTTTGTCAAATGCTTTTTCTGCATCTAGCGAGATTAACATGTGGTTTTTTTTTATTTCATCTTGTTTATATGGTGAATTACATTGATAGACTTTTGTATATTGAACCATCCCTGCATTCCTGGGATGAAGCCTACTTGATCATGATGTATGATATTTTTGATGTGTTCTTGAATTCAGTTTGCTAGTATTTTATTAAGTATCTTTGCATCTATGTTCATGAGGGATATTGGTCTGAAGTTTTCTTTCTTTGTTGAGTCTTTGTTTGGTTTAGGAATCAGAATGACAGTGGCCTCATAGAATGAGTTTGGCAGTGTTCTTTCTGTTTCTATGTGGTGGAAGGGTTTGAAGAGTAATGGTGTTAGCTCCTCTTTGAAAGTCTGGTAGAATTCCGTGCTAAAGCCATCTGGCCCTGGGCTTTTTTTGGTTGGGAGATTATTAATGACTGTTTCTATTTCCTTAGGGGTTATTGGGCTGTTTAAGCTGTTAATCTGATTTTGATTTAGTTTTGGTAGGTGGAATTTATCGAGGAAATTGTCCATTTCACTTAGGTTTTGAAATTTGGTGGAGTATAGATTTTTAAATTAGGGCCCGAATATTTTCTGGATCTCCTCGATGTCTGTTGTTATTTCTCCCTTTTCATGTCTGATTTTGTTGATTTTGGTTCTTTCTCTTTGCCTTTTAGTTAATTTGGCTCGGGGTCTGTCTATTTTGTTGATTTTGTCGAAGAACCAACTCTTGGTTTCATTGATTCTTTGTATAGTTCTTTTTGATTCTAAGTTGTTGATTTCAGCCCTAAGTTTGATGATTTCCTGCCTTCTGCTCCTCTTGGGCATGTTTGCTTCTTTTTTTTCCAATTCACCCAGCTTAGCTGTTAATTCACTAATATGAGCTGTCACTATTTTCTTTTTGAAAAAAAAAAAAGAACTTTTAAGCTGCTATCAAGTCTGTGTAATCTATGTGGCCACCTGCAGTCTAGCATTCTAATCTGATATTAAGACCATTTTCCTTTCATGTCAGTAAGGCAAGTATGCCTTTGGAAAATTATAGTTTGAAATTTTTATATTGTATTTTTAAGCTTGTTAACTCTGTTCTTTAAAAAAGTGTTATTTACTTCTTGAACATAGTTTCCTCCCTCCTCCCCTCCTGGCCCCTCCCTTCCTCTCTCCTTCCCTCCCTCCCTCCTTCCCTCCCTCCTTGTTGCTCTACTTGGTACTCTCCTTCTCCTCAGATGAGGTGGGCCCTCGTATATCATACTCCCTCAGATATTGCATCATGTGAGGGCCAAGAGCTTCCACTTGTACTGGAGCTTGATATGACACATCATCTAGGGTATGGTGTTCCACTAACCTGCAGCAGGTTCCGTGACTCACTGGTGGGTAGAATTTTTCCTAGGATAGATATGCTAGGTTCCTATCTATTTGGGTGTGTGGGTTGTAGGATAGCTATCCTCTGATGTATGGTAAATATCCATTTATAAGGGAATACATACCATGTTTATCTTTTTGGGACTGCATCAGCTCACTTAGGATGAGCTTTTCTAGTTCCATCCATTTGGTTTCGAATTGCATGATTTCCTCATTTCTGATAGCTGTGTAGTACTCCATTGTGTAAATGTACCACAGTTTTTTTTATCAGTTCTTCAGTTGAAGGACATCTGGGTTGTGTCCAGTTTCTGGCTATTACAAATAAAGCTGCTATGAACATTGTTGAGGCAATGTCCTTGTGATTTCATTTCGAATCTTTTGTATGTATGCCCAAGAGGTGTATGGCTGGGTCTTGAGGTAGATTTATTCCCAATTTTCTAAGATATCTCCAGATTGATTTTCAAAGTGGTTGCACAAGTTTGCAGTCCCACCAGCAATGGGGGAGTGTTCCCCTTTCTCCACATCTTTGCCAGCAATGGCTATCATTTGAGTTTTCGATCTTAGCCATTCTGACAGGTGTGAGAGTGGTGTGTTGAAGTCTCCCGCTATTAATGTGTGAGGTTCAATGTGGGATTTGAGCTTCAGTAGTGTTTCTTTAATGAATGTGGGTGGTCTTACATTTGGGCGTAGATGTTTAGTATTGAAATTTCATCTTGGTCGATTTTTCCTTTGATGAGTATGTAGTGTCCTTCCCCATCTCTTTTGATTAATGTTGGTTGAAAGCCCAATTTGTTGCATACTAGAATTGCTACTCCAGCTTTTTTCTTGGGTCCATTTGCTTGGTATATCTTTTTCCAGCCCTTTACTTGGAAATAATGTCTATCTTTTTTGCTGAGATGTGTTTCTTGTAAGCAGCAGAATGTCGGATTCTGTTTTCCCATCCGTTCTCCGAGCCTGTGCCTTTTTTTATTGGGGAATTGAGTCCATTGATATTGAGAGATATTAATAACCAGTGATTGTTACTTCCTGCCATCTTAATGTTGGTGGAAATAGCGTGTGAGTGAGCTTCTTTTCTTTTGGTTTTGCTGCAGGCATGCTATTTGCTTCCTGTGCTTTCTTGTGTGTAGTTACCCTCTTTGGGTTGAAGTTTTCCTTCCAAAATCTTCTGTAGAGCTGGATTTGTGTATAGATATTGTTTGAATTTAGCTTTGTCATGGAATTTCTTGTTTTCTCCATCTATGTTGATTGACAGTTTTGCAGGGAATAGTAGTCTGGCCTGACATTTGTGATTTTTTAGGGTCTGCAAGACGTCTGCCCAGTCCTTTCTGGCTTTTAGGGTCTCTGAAGAAAAGTCAGGTGTGATTCTGATAGGTTTGCCATTATATGTTACTTGACCCTTTTCCCTAGCAGCTTTTAATATTCTTTCTTTGTTGTGTACATTTAGTGTTTTGATTATTATATGGCCAAAAGATTTTTCTTTTCTGGTCTAATCTATTTGGAGTTCTATAAGCTTCTTGTACAGTTATAGGCCTCTCTTTTTTTAGATTTGGGAAATTCTCTTCAATGATTTTGTTGAAGATATTTTCTGGTCCATGGAGGTGGGACTCTTCTCTTTCTTCTATTCCTATTATTCTGAGATTTTGTCTTTTCATTGTGTCCTTGATTTCCTGAAGGTTTTGTGTCACGACTTTTTTAGATTTGACATTTTCTTTGACAGGTGTATCAATTTCTTCAATTTTATCCCATGAGCCTGAAATTCTTTCTTCTATCTCTTGTATTCTGTTGGTGATGCTAGTGTCTGTAGTTCTGATTCTTTTCTTAAGGTTTTCCAGTTCTTGGATTGGATTTTCTTCATTGCTTCAACTTCCCTTTTCAGGTCTTCCATTCCTTTAAGTGCTTTATTCATTTCCATCACCTCCTTTGCAGTACTTTGTTGTTGTTCTCTGAGGTATTTGATTTCCTCCCTTAGGATTTCTATTATTAATATAAGCGTAGGAATAAGGTCATTTTCCTTTGTTTCAGTCGTGTTTGGCTGTCTAGAGTTGTCTGTAGCATTATTGCTAGGATCTGGAGAAATCCTATTGTTTTGGCGTTTTTTTAACCATGTTCTTGGGCTGACCTTTTGTCATCTGATTGACCCAGGTGCTGTCTGTTTGTTTCTTTTGTCAGCTGACCTTGGTGCTCAGGAAAACTCCCTGCCCTGGGGGTTGGCTGATCCTGAGATCCTGGTGTTTACCTCCAGATGGCGGGCAGGTTCCTGTAATAGACTGACTGGCTCTAGGAGAGGAGGGTGGCTGTTGCTCTCCTCAACTGCTTGTGACCCAATTAATTGGACCAATATAGAGGGGATTGGAGTGGGGAGAGGGCTAGCCTCTGAGGACCTGGGAGCTGGCAGGTCTCCTCAGAAAGGCAGGTAGAGCTGTGGTTGGGTCTGTGTTTTCCTCTCACTGACCCAGTCGTTCTGGCTCTCCAGCTAGGCTGACTGTGCAGGCAGGAAGCTCCACCCACAATGGGTGCTGGCCTCAGAGTGCCTGTTGCTGACTGCCTCAGATGCTTGGCTGCTAGGATGAGTGACCCACCTGCCCCAGTATTTGTGGAGAACACACAGTCACCGGCTCTGTTGGCAGTCAGTCTTGGCTCCTAATTGCTTTGCTTTGACTGGGTTAGGTCTCTGCCTCTCTGCTACAGTGCACACTGTGCCGCTATGTTGGAAACTCTGGAAAAAAAATCTCACTTACCTTTGCTCTTGTGGTGCGGCTGTTTTTCCCTCTTGGGTATAGAGGTCTGAGTGCAGGCTGGATGTCAGGCAGACAGGCGGGGCCGCTGGTCTGTGGCTGGATGCTCTCCTGGGCTAGATCTCATCTAGCTGGAGCTCCTCTTCAGAGCAGTGATGGAGCTGGCTGATCTCAGGGACCTGGCTGATCTCAGGGTGGTGTTCCTGGGAACTGTGTGGGCTGTTTTACCTGGTGACCAGTCTCAATGTTCGCCGTAGGAATTCAGACACCATCTGTGTTTCACTGTCGCCTAGGGGACCTCACATTCACTCCACAGTGACTAATCTCATTCACCTACTACTCAGATGCACTGCTCTATGGTCGGCGCCATCTTGGATCTCCTCTAAAGTTTTTATTCTTGAGGAGGAGTTGGTCTTTTGGTTTTGCCCATTTTGGGTCACAGGAATAATTACAATGTTTATTTTTATATAGGTATCTGAAAAAAATTTACATATTGTGATGAGGGCAATAACCTTTTAAACCACAACTGAAGCTCTAAAATTATGATCAGTTGGATAAAAGATATCACATAACCCACTTGCAAGCTAAGAGGGATCAATTCTGTCACACCATTGAATTATTAGACTCAACAACCTGAAAGTCTACCTTGAAGGACTAATAGAAAATTATGTTCTAACCCATACATGAGAACTTTATTCTTTAAGTGCCATTACTATGTAATGGCAGTTATATTCTGGAGTTCACCTGTTAAAGAAAACTGAGAATGTGCTTCAATGAGTGTGACCTTTAAATACAAGACTTCCATATTAAACTTTTTGTTGACATTTATCCTAGAGAAGGCTATGAGATCACTGACTGTAATACCTTTGCCCATTTTTCTAAATATTAATTGCTCAAGATGCTTGACTGTTCACAAATCCTTTTAATTAGTTGATCCAGCTTTTATTAAGATTATACCAAGTTTTAAATCAAAGTAAGGGTTTGTTTTCCTATATTGTAATTTGTCCTTTTATATATTAGGTACAAAGAAAGATGATAAACTTTTCATGTTAGTAACAGTTGTCTAATTCATTTTTAAAAATAAAACTCCAACTCACTCATATTTAATGTCATGTTAATCTGCTTAGTAGTTTAGTGGAGAATTTGGTAATAGTATGGGGCTTCTTTTGAGATTACTGTTCTCTTAAGTGCCAGTGTGCTTATAACCTTAACACATCTTCGTGTAGAGTGCTGTTTGTTATTGAATTTTGACTTGAGCTCTTCACATTTGCATCTGCTTATGAAATTTGAAGAATACTTAACATGAGTCCTAGATGATACTATAAGCTAATAATTGCAGAGGTTTTGAATATTGACAAGAACAATGACAATGACAACAGCAATGATACTAATGCTGATGCTGAAAATGATGAAGATCTCAGGACTAATTTACATTTAGCCTCTTTTATACAGAATGCTTAACTTCCCATGTGCTTACCTTCACTTTCATGATGTTGAATGAGAGACAGAAGATTAAAAACAGTTCTGTGCTGCTGCTAACCCAAGCCCTCTGAATGACTTCTAAGCAATTTTTAATATTAAGAAGTGATATTATACAAATAATATTCTTTGTGAATGTCAGGCATGAATATTTTATGACAGTAAACATTGGTTATTCTCCTGAAGTTTTGAAAGAAGTTTGAAGAAATATGACATGTACCTAAAATATATTCTACAAAGGGATGTAAGTTTTTTCCTATTAAAAGAAACATCATACATCAAAGTTTCACTTAAACTGGTGGATCCACATTTATTAAGAGAATTTACCTGAGTGTTAAGTGAATATCACTTTCTTCATAATCAGGTGTTATCTTTTTCAGTGAGTAAGAAGATGAATTTCTTTGGTTCTTAGGTTCCAAAATGTCACCCAGTTACTGTTAAATAGCTTTTATATCTTTTTGAATTAATATATTTTTGTAATTGGAAAAGGGAAAGCAGCAAGGACAGAAATTCATGCTGATTAATGGAATAGCCAAAGTGAAGCTTGAATGATCCTCAAATACATTATTAAAAGTCAAATTCACCCCAGCAATGCTGAAATAAATATCTTTTTTTGTAAATCTCCTGTGAATGTCCACATAGAATTAAAAGTGAAAGCTTGAGTCTACTTAATTTATACAAATTAACATTTAATTTCCCATCTTCACTGTCACTCTCAATTTTTTATACTGTTCTTATAACAAGTTTTCCTATGATGATATTTAATATAAGTATCATGCTATCATGCTCAGTATGGGTTCAACTAATAAGGTGATAGATTCTCATAACTCAGTCTTTTACGGACTGGCAGACAAATTCTGTTAGAACTTCTAACCAGACCATTCTCATATTGAACACTTTTTCATTGTTTTAGGGAAATCAGTACACATTTGGATCAACGTCTGAATGATGCCTTCTGTTTCTATTGACATTGCATGCTGGTCATTTCTCTCAAAACTTCTTTTCAAACTTTTTTGACTCTGTAATTTGTACTATTCTTGTATAGATTCTGAATTGTTTTGACAATTGTATAGTCTTCTATAATTGTAATGCACTGACTTTAGCATACCTTTTTAGAATAGCTATTAATTTTTAAAAGATTGCTGTTGTTTTAATGCCAATTCTTTCTTATTTTAAACTTTATTTATCTTATGTGTATGGGTGTCTTGTATGCATATATGTATGTGCAACATGCAAGTGTCCAGTTAGATGAGGACTTGGACCCACCGGAATTGGAATTATTAGTTGTGAGCCCACAATGTGGGAACTGAGCCCTTTGCAAGAGCAATACATGGTCTTTACCACTGATCCAGATCTCCAGCCTGCCAGTCCTTTCTTGAATTTCTGAAAATGTACATTTGTACAAGAAAGGCAGAAGTAGAAAAAAGGGAGAGAAAGAAAAAAGAAGGAATGCCAATGGCTGATACAAGCTGACACAAAACTCAAACTTGATCCTAGCCTTTGAGGGAACATAGGTCTGACAACATACTGGTTTCAGATGTGGAGGGCTCAGAATGATGGATAATACAGTGTGCGATTCTGTGCCTCCAATTTCATTTTCTTGTCTCACCAATTGTCTATAAGAAAGTAATGGCCCAACCTCATTTATATTCTATAAAACATTTAGATTACCTACAAAACTGACATTATGCTAGATGACAGGTCAGCAATTATGACAACAAATAAAACTAAACTGTAAGTTGTATACTTTTTAGTGGAAAAATACAGATAAATACATCAGGTCTCATATTACAACCAAGACCTTGGACCTTGGAAATGAATGCAGAGTACTTGTTGCAAACCATTATAGTGTGAGGCAATATGAAAGATGATCTCTTTAGCTTAATTTAAAAACCAATTGAGTATATAAAGTAACTATGACATTGTGCTTTGAGCTTTATAATGTATAGCCAAGTAAATTTTAAAACAATGATAGAAAATTCAAAAGAGGAAAGTAAAGGACCAGTGATCAAAACTTGAAAAAAAGTAGAAAGCCTGATTTTTACCTACTTTATCAAAAACTGTGATCTGAAATAGTGCTAATGTTATATCCAGCTAAATGATTAATAATGAATTAATGCAATTTAAAGACCTTTTCATTAGAGAAAATATGGCTTGATACATAAAAATTAACAATGAACAATTAAAAACGAGTTCATAACATTCTGGTCCATGGCAGCTTTAAATATGTATGATTTCAGCCAGCCCTTCCACTTGGGGCTGTGGTAAAGTGCCAACCCATTTTGCTACTGAGGACTATGTCTGGGTATGTAGCTATGAAGTAGCAGGGATTCACTGTAGATGTCCATGGCTCATACTACCACTAGAAACCATGGGGATGTGCCTGGTCTTGGAATCCTCCTGAGACTATGTAGATGTCCAAGGGCTATGCACAACTGGCTCTGCCCCTCACTGGTTGTGGTACTTTGGAGAGTTGGCTCCTACCAGTGGCAGCGGAGAGCAGCCTTGAACCTCACCTGGGCAATGCACTAGAGCTGGCCCTGGTGGTATGAGTGTCACAGAGCCAGCCTTGAGGGCAAGAGCAAGGGAGAGGTGGTCCTGTCACTACCACTCATCCGCCGCTAGTTGGCATGGGTCCGGGGGTGATGCCCTCCCCCAAACCTCACCTCCCACCACCTGTGGCAGTCAAGAGAGCTGGTACTGAAGTCTTGAGAGCAGGAGAGCTATCCCTGTCCCTCACCAGCTGCAGCACTCAGGGAAGTAGGCCCTGCACCTCGCCTGGGAAACACAGTGGAGTTGGTCCTGATGGCAAAGGCACAGGTGAGCCAACCTTGACGATGTGAGATTGGGGAAAGTGGCCCCACCCCTTGACAGATGCAGCACTTGGGAGAGTGGTCTCCCACCTCGACTGGGCAGCACACTGGAGTTAGTTCTGGAGGCATGGGTGCAGGCAGGCCAACCACAAAGCCATGAGAGGAGGAGAGCTGACCCTGCCTCCTGCTGGTGGTGGCATTGGGTGGACTAGCAGAAGAACTGGAGAGTTCAATACTGGCAGTGGATAAGGGATAGCTGGTATGGTGACAAGCTCAGCTACCACCAGGTCCTGATCCAGGGCTCTGAGGTGGCCCATCCCAAAATCTACATCATCTGTGAACTGTTGTTGCACATGAAAGGTCTGGTCCACCTGATCCAAAGTTTCAGGATCTTTAAGACACAGGGCAACAAAAGGATAACCAGGAGGAGTCCTGGTGAGGATCCAATATTGAAGGTGTGGCAGAAGCCAGAGGACTGGAAACAGACCAATGACTAATTGCTATGAACATTTGCAAGTGAAAAAAAGTGTGGACAGAGGGATATAGTGTGGGGCACATTGTGACACACTACAGCTTCCATGATGAGAATTTTTTATACTTTATTTGTTAATTATTTTTTTCATTTGTTTTTAATTTTCTTTTGGGAGGAAGGTTGCAAGAGCAGAAGGCAGACACAAAGGTATAAGGAGATGAGTAGGACTGGGGTGCATGATGTGAATCTCACAGAGTATCAATGAAAAGTTGGTTTTAAAAAGAAGGAAGTTATACTACATATTTACAAATGACTTGGAGCACAGGAAAACTCACTTATTTTTAGTTCTAGAAGGAGTATAGCACAGTGACATGCTGTGGATCAGTACTGAGTGATCTTACAGTAAAATTCACTTGCAAGATAAGTAATGCTAGTGTTGGTGTGTAAGTAGGATAAAGGGAACACTCAGGTGCAAAAGATTCCAATTGCTGAGCAAATGACTGGATGATTCTTGTGAGGTTTTCATATAACCCAAGAATTAATCTAAAATGTGGTCTGTCATAAGAGTGAGGTTACTGTTTAATTCAAATGCTGATTTCTGTACCACCCATATCTTGTTCCAGTGCTTGTTCATGTCTCAATGTTATGTAAACACTGCTCCTCAATTGTTCCCTGATATACCAATAAAACAGCTTACAGCCAGTCACTGAGCAGGGCAGAGAATTGGGTTAGACTTCCTGCCCTCCAGGTGAGGAGGAATTAAGGAGAGGAAGGAGGAGGATTGAGAAGAGGCAGAGCCAGGAGAGAAGAGTAGAGATTCAGCTGAAGCAAGAAAGCCACAAGGTGCAAGTTTCTCTGAGATTTATGATGGGGGAAAGCCAGCTTAGTTTAGTGGTTTAAGAATAGAGTAATAATTGCTCAGTTTTTGTATTGCAAAGCCTGTTTAACAAATAACATAATAGTCAATTATTTGGATGATAGCCAGGTTAAGAGGTAAACAGTGAAACTAACACAATTATATAAAGTTAAACAGTGTATTCATGAAAGAATCCTCTGAGGAAGCATCATGTATCTCCGTGTATAGGAAATTCTGCAAAATACTATTCTTTGCTGAAGAGGTAGAAATATCTAAATAGATATGATTGGATCTGAAAGCATTAAGTATGACTTATAGTCTGTCAATCATAGCATCAGGAATGGAGCAAACTGTTAGGGCAGCTGTTTCCAGTAAGGGTCAATCTATTAGGCCATTCAGAATAAAGAAAATTGTGAATGGTTGGGAGGCATGTATAGGAGACAGGCATAGTAGTACATTTTGCAGCTGCATAATAGTCTAAACCCACAAGGAATGATGTAGCACACCCTTCACAGCACCTCCATATACTGGAAAAACCCTTGTATCAGAAATTCAATTTTACAGCCAGGTGTGGTGGTGCACACCTTTAATCCTAGCATTAGGGAGGCAGAAGCAGGTAGATCTCTATGAGTTAGAGCCCATGCTGATCTACAGAGTGAGTTCTAGAACAGCAAGGGCTACAAAGAGAAATCCTGTCTTGAAAAAAACAACAAAAGAAATACAGTTTTCCTTGTATAAGCACATAGTTTGCTTGACACTCTTGTCTTCAGTTGCTTTTTATTGGTATGATAAAAAACATCTTGGGGAGGAAAGGGTTTCTTTCTATCAGTGTCCATCAGTGAGAGAAGCCAGGGCAGGAAGTTGGAGTCTAGAACTATGGAGTCTAGAACCAAGACTATGGAGGAATGTGCTTACTGACTTGCTCCCAGATTTTGATCAATTTGTTTGCTTATATCACCCAGAAACATCCACGTGGAGGTGGCACTACCCACAGAGGACTGGGCTCCTCTACAGGAATCATTAATCAAGAAATGCTCACTACAGGCAATCTGATGGAGGCTTTTACTTAACTGAGGTTCCCTTTCTCAGGTCACTCTAGTTTATGTCAAGTTGGCAAAAACTAACCAATTTCATATTTTTTTATTTTCTTTTTCAAACATCTATCTATCTATCTATCTATCTATCTATCTATCTATCTATCTATCTATCTATCTATCTACCTATCTATCATATAAATATTGGAGGCACTCACATGCTATGGCATTGGTATAGCTAGAGGAAAACTGTAGGAATTGCTTCTCTCCTTTCACTATGGTACACAGACATCTCAATAAGATCATCTGGCTTGGCATTAGGTACCTTTAACTGCTGAGCCATCTGGCTGGCCATTACATAAATTCATATTGAATTCATTTCCCCTGAGTACCTTCAGAGCTCTATAAACTGTTGGCTGCCATTTTGGGAATGTTTCAACATTTCACGTGGTAACCCTTATATGTGAGCGGCTGGCTCAACACTCCTCTGTCTAGTATCACTGCAGTAAGTTCTGAAGTAATTCCTCAGTAGAGAAAGCTCCTGAAAGCAGCCTCCCTCTGAAAGAAATTTCTCTGGGTTTTAACAAAACTTTAATTCAGTGTTTGTATGCATAGATATATTAAATTTTACAATTCCATTATATATCCAATGTTATAAATTATAATAACTTAAAATATACATGAAATCCTGTTTTAGGATAGAAAGAGAATAGATTCACACACCTTAATCAAAGTTGGCATGAACATTCTATTTATTGAGACTATACTCTAAAAGAAACTTTAAAGTAGTTCAGCCTCTATCACATTAGGCTTTTCCCTGAGAACCAGGAAAGCACTGAAGGAATTGAACTTGAGTCTTCAGGAACAGCAGTATATGCTCTTAACTGCTGAGCCATTCCTCCTGCCCATGGAGGAAGTGTATTTCAGGAGAAAGGAGATGGAATATGGAGGAATCAGATGAACTTGGTTGAGACTATGTGCTTAACATATGTGTATTAAATTTACTTTCCTTCTATGGAATCACCAAATATTCTGAGATTCAAACCTTGTCTATCCTTTCAGAGTCATCTACAGTTGTACCTCAACTTTAAATTTTGTTTTTGCTGCAGCCCTATATATCTACTTTGTTGCTATGTACTATGTCAGCTGCTTAGCATCACCTGGTACAAAGAAATTTCACAAATTATCACTTAAATGCAGGCAACCTTTTGATAGTCCCTCAAAGTTTGCTTTACCAAACTTCTTAGTAAGAAGTACTGCAAACCCTTTTTACAGAATCAACAGCAATCTGAAAAGTAAATCCACTTGTTTGACATGAAGAGTCTACTTATTTCTTACAAATTCCTGTATCTGACTAAGAACAACAAAACCTAACCACCATGGGTTCAAAGGAATAGGCCTAATAGACCATAGCCAATATAAAACCATGAGCCAAGATAAATCTTTTCTCTACCAAAATCGATTTTTCTCAAGCACTTTCCCCACTGGTACATAACTCACACAAAGGTCTTGAAGCCAAAATCAAACTCAACCAAAACCAAACCAAACAAACAAAAACAAAAATCCAAAAAAGCCAAAGCAAAGATGACATGATGTGCGAATTCTTGAAGAATTTACAAAAAGCAGTGAGGTAAGAGTAATTACAAAAGGAAGAATGGGGACTAGAAGCCTGATAAGTACTATGATTCAGCAGAAGCCATGTTTGTACCTTGCTGTGCTTCCCACTGGACTTACTCTGTAAGCTGTGGCTAAGAGGCCACGTAAACAGGATGTCTATGCAGAAGAGAAGTCTTGAATTTTCCTTAAGAAGGAAGCCCAAAATATCACTGACATTTGGAAAATCTTGATAGTTTTCATTAGTTCTTTATAAAAAAAAATCCATCTCAATCTATCATAATCTGAATTGATTAGCATTGCTTCTGTCCTTGATTTTTACTATTTTATGATGGTTGTGTATTGTGTTACAGAATATGGTTAACTGTTTCATAAATTTTGAAAATCAACTCATTATAGTGGTTTAGAAAATTGATTTTGAATTTTTAGGGACCAGTATCTTAAATGTAAACACATGAATAAATGAGATAACTTTATCTTTATTGATTAACTTTGTTCTTGACCTTTTAATACATAATACAATTCATCCTGATTATTTTTCCCTACCTTCTTTCCCCACCCCACCTTTTCAGGTTCCATTCTTCCCTATAAATCTCTTGCCTGTACTCATATTTTTTTCGCTTTGTTTTGTGACTCACTTCATGTAAGACCCTCTGTGTAACCCTAGATTTGGGAATATTCATTTGAAACCCCACTTAAGGCTTAGGGAACATCAGTGAAGAGGGATAGAAAGAATGTAAGAGTCAGGTGATAAGGAGAAGAGGTGCAGTGAGATATCATCTTCTGGGCATGGGATAGGCTTGTTGTAGGCATGAACTCACTGCCACTTAACTCCTGCACTGTGCCTATATATGGCTGGGCTTGTCAGTAATCATGGAAGAAGAAGGCCTCATAGCTCTCCAAGGCTCCACTGTGGCCTGTTGCTCACTGATGCAGGATGGGGAAGGGACAGTCTTCGTCTTCAGTAGGGTATCCACTGGCAAATGCATAAGTCACTAATGGATGATTCCAAGTCACACAGACAGTCATGGTTAAACTCAGTAGGTCACAAGCCAAAACATGAGATATGAACTTATTTAGAGGAGGTTGGGCTGATGGGCTGATGGAGGAGTAAGAGATAGTGGGAGAGGTGAGAGTTATCATGCAGGAAATTGTCAATGAACAAGTCTGGTTTTTAAAAGTTTACATTTCAAAAAGTATTTGACATCTGTGTGCTCCATGATGAATGGCAAATCTCCAGGGTGGAAAAGCAAGAGCATGAATTTGATTTTAAGTATTAAGCCTTATGCTGCAATAATTATTTATAATTAGGGCTGTATTGGTGCTAGACATGTGGTCTTAAGAAGTAGCAAATCACTGATAAATACTTAGCACCTGTCTAGATAGGCTAGCCTTGTCATTAAACACCTTTATTGGTTTATAAATCTACTTCATCGATGTATTTAGGTTTCTAGCTTTTAAAATTTCAGGTTTTCATTCCACCTTAACTTTCCAGATATGTTTATTAGGATAAATCTTAGGCTTCTTACCAGCCAGGTGTCCTGGGCACTAAACAGTTTTAATTTAATTTCTATGACTGAAGTTGTGAATAAGCCTGAGTTTACTGAAATATTTTATGTCAGATGTGGATGACACAGCCAAGAGCAAGTTTGCTTCTCTGTAATGTTTTTGTGGTTCCTTTAGGAATAAGTTATGTTTCTGAATTCAAAAAGCATAGTGCTTACACAGGGCATCGGAAATTGGTATCTGGATTCTAATTACGATTGTCTCATGCTTCAGTCTCACCTATTGGTCTGTGAGGAACTATGACAATGGTTGATTTTATGTATCTTAGTTTGTGGATCAGTAAACATTCATCAAATGCTGGGATTTTTCCAACTTCATGATCTCTTGCATGCAGACAAAAGTTAGAGAGCACATTTTAGTATATCTGAAAGCAGGTGACTTGCATCAGGATTTTAAACAATAGCCACAGGAGTCTGGTGGGAGGCTGAGAGAAACACAGAGCAATTCCTGCAGTGGCTATTGCTGAGAAAGGGCTATATAATGTGACATATGGGAAGAGGAAGAGCCTGAGGGACAGTTATTCTCTGTTGCTTGGATGTTCAGCCACACAGGAGCCAGTCTTCAGTCCTAATGCTCTTGGCAGGTGTGGCAGCCAACTGGGCTTCTTTTCTCAAGCTTACTAAGTCATTGTTCCTTGTAATGAATAGGTTCATTTGGTGTTGCTTTTATGGAATCTAGGGATAGCAGCCAGTGCCCCAAGCCAGTTTATGGTACCCACCCTCAATAAGCCAATTAAAAGAGCCAAATTAATAGCAGAAAGCAAAAAATAAATAAATATAAATAAATAAATAGAAGGGATATGTATTCAATGTGGCCACATTAGGAAGAGGGAACAAGAGACCACATAACTTCCCCAGGTTCATCTTGGACTCTAAATTAAGAGAAAAATGTGTTTTGTTTCTTTAATTCAGCTATGCTATGTGAATGTTTTTGTTATAATCCAAGATGTGGGATACCAGGTTGCTTCAGCTTGTCCACAACTGTTAACTATAATTGTCACTCATGCTGTAGCAGGAGTGTGGTTTAGCCAGCTGCAGAAGTTTAATTCTGAGGACTCTGGAGAGGGGATAAGTGCCAGAGCCCAGAGAGGGAAGGGAGAGGCTGCTGTCTGCTGGTACTCTCCTGTGCTGTTGGTGACTCATTCTGCTGCTGTGTTTGCTGTTGCTGGTTTGTTGGAGTGCTGGATGTCCTGATGACTGAGATTGGTACTGCCCCAAAGAACCAGATGATCCTATTCAGCAGGAAGTAGTTCAAAGAGACCTACATTCCTTTCTCCTCTAACCTTCTTTCTCTCATGTCTAGTGTTGGGGAGTTGGAAGGAATAACCGGTGGAAGGGAGGTAGAGGTTTGAGAACTGTGAAATAAAATACAGTGCATAAAACAAAATAACAGCCACCTACAACAGTAAAGTTTAAATAAATGGTCAAAACTATGAACATGTAAACAATCTTCATCAAGGTGTGGTGGCACCTACCATAGACCTATCTTTGTCATAGCATCATTTTCAACCCTAAATATGGTATGGAACTCTGTTATTACTCTGCGAAATCTCTTTCCTGGTTACTAGTTTTCCATTTTCCTTCTCCGAGAAAAAGCTCCTGGAGAAATGCTTATTCATTTGGGATCCATTGTTTCAGTAGTTTGGAACTCAGATAGAGACACACAGGGGTCTCCTCAGAATATCTTTCTACCAGCCCAGTTACAGTGCCTGCAAAGTTATCACCAAGGCCAGTTTTGTTACATCTACTGCTTCTTAGAAAGCTCAAATGGCTCCTCAAAGCTCTTTAGAGGAGTCCACAGTGCTGCAAAGACTGTGGCAGACAGGGTTTGTCATATCAAACAGACTCAATAGCTTGTCTACAAAGCAACCCTTCTCCAACTGTGCCCTGTGCTGTTCGCTATTCAGTAAATGAATTCACATGTCATCATCTTTGCTGAAAGATGTTTCTGAATGCTCTCAACTCATGTTAATCCAGTCAACTGAAAACAACTGTGCTTTGAGTCTACCTAACCCTCTGTGTATGTATGGACAATTGCTTCTTCTGGGTGTCTCTCCTGGTCTTTTGTGACAGCAAATTGTTTCTCTGTGAGTGTTCTCTGGCATTAATGAAGTGATTGATGATAAGGAAAGCTGATTTTGCACTTTGTTGTGTTAAATTTCATGATCTCTGTGGATTACAACATATGCTCGCTGAATTCATTTATTAGTGCTTATTTCCTCACTATTACAATGTAGCATAGATAAATTGATTAATTAAATGTAGCATGTTAATTCTTGTTTGGAGAGATGATTATTTAAAATGGGGCTCACCTTTTCTAAATGTGTGCACAGTAAGTACTTGGCTCACAGATGGTAAGTAGTGGTAAAAGAACCACAGAACTTACAAAGGACAAGTAGAAGAGCTACAACGGTGTCATGTCACTGGGAATGAGGCAGGGGGATGTTGGAGAGGGGGATCAGTTAAGAAAAAGTATTAACAAAGTATTCAATGAATCCCATGATTTGTATGCTGATTTACTTTTGGACTAGCAAACATTTTTTTAAAGTACACTCTAGATATGTGTGTTTGATTTGGAATACAATAGTGATCAGGAAACTAATGATGAGCATGAGAGGGGTTTTGAAGGAGGGCAGATAGGATTCACATAGCATGAAAAAGGAGTGAGGAATAATGGACCAAGAATAGTTAAGCATCAGAAAGATGCACATGTCATCTATTCACTTATAATCGAATTTTAGCCAGATAGTACAGGATAACTATACTACAACCAAGGCACCAAAAAGAACAGGAACATAGACTTTGTTACCTGTTAATGAGACACTTTGCCCTAGTGGTGCTGCCATGTAGGACCCCAGTATATGAAGAAGCTTTTAGCCCTTATATGACTGCTGAACTGGGGTGGGATCTGATGTGTAGGGACACCACACTCAGTAAGAGTAGGATAGAAGGGACAGGGGGTAGAAGGTTGGAGGGAGGGACTGGGAGGGGTGGAAAAGGGCACTGTGATAGAGATGTAACATGAAGTAATAAATAAAGATTTAAAAATATAGTTAAGCAGGTTAGGGGAGGCAACCGTAGAGCAGAGTAGGGAGTATGGGGAGAGATAATTATTGAGACAGCCATGTAGAAACCTATCTATTAGTGAATCTTCATGTGTGTGTGTATGTGTGTGTGTGTGTATGTGTGTGTGTGTGTCCCCTAAACATAGACTGGAGGCCCCCACTCAGGGATACTGCCTGTGGAGAACCTAAACACAGTTCACACTCATTTACAAATATAAAGGCAAATATAATTTTCTCCCTTGACATCTTTTTTTTTTCACAATTTAATATTTATTACTTCAAGTTACATCTCCATTACTACCCCACTCCTCCAACACCTCCCATTCCCAACCTCCCACCCTCTACTCCTTCTCCCACCCATCCCACCCCTCTGATGTGGGGTGTGCCCATGTATCTGCCCCCCCCCTCAGTTCATTAGTCACATGAGGTTTAAGAGCCACCTCTTGCACAGGGACATACATGGCAGTTCTAATAGGGTGGGGTGTCCCACTATCAGGTAACCAAGTCCATGTTCCTGTTCTTTTGGGACTATTGATTGTAGCATGGTTATCCTGTGCTATATGGCTAAAATCCATTTATAAGTGAATATATGCCATGTGCATCTTTCTGAGTTTGAGTTAGTTCACTTTTGCTGAGCTTTTCTAGTTCCTTTTGGTTGAAAATTGTATGATTTCCTTGTTTCTGATAGCTGAGTAGTATTCCATTGTGTAAATGTATCACAGTTTTTTTCTCTATTCTTTGGTTGAGGGACATGTGGGTTTGTTTCCAGTTTCTGGCTATTACAAATAAAGCTTCTATGAAAATAGTTGAGGAGATGTCCTTGTGGCTTTGTAAGGAATCATTTGGATGCATGCCCAGGAGTGGTATGGCTGGGTGTTCAGGTACAGCTATTCCAAGTTTTCTAAGATATAGCCAGACTGATTTCCACAGTGGGTGTACCAGCCTGCACTCCTACCAGCAATGGAGGAGTGTTCCCTTTTCTCCACACCCTCACCAGTACGTGCTGTCATATGAGTTTTTGATCTTAGCCATTCTGACAGGGGTGAGATGGAATCTCAGAGTCATCTTGACTTGTATTTCTCTGATGATTAAGATGTTGAGCATTTCTTCAGGTATCTCTTGGCATTAAGAGATTCCTTTTTTGTGAATTCTTGGTTTAGCTCTGTACCCCATTTTTTGATGGGATTATTTGGTTTCTTAGTGTTTAATTTCTTGAGTGCTTTATACATTTTGGATATTGGCCCTCTGTCAGATGTGGGGTTGATGAAGATATTTTCCCAAACTTTAGGCTGCCATTTTGTCCTAATGACATTGTCCTTTGCTTTACAGAAGGTTTTCAGTTTCATAAGGTCCCATTTATTGATTGTTAGTCTTAGGACCTGGGCTATTGGTGTTCCCTTCATGAAGTTGTCATCTGTGCCAATGATTTGAGGATCTTTCCTACTTTTTCTTCTATTAGATTTAATGTGTCCAGTTTTATGTTAAGGTCTTTGATCCACTTGGACTTAAGTTTTGTGCAAGGTGATAAGTAGGGGTCAAATTTCATTCTTTTACATAGCAACATCCAGTTAGACCAGCACCATTTGTTGAAGATGTTATCTTTTTTCCATTGTACTGTTTTGGCTCCTTTGTCAAAAATTAAGTGACCATAGGTGTGTGAGTTTATTTCTGGGTCTTTAATTAGATTCCATTGATCAAACAGTCTGTTTCTCTATCAGTACCATGCTGTTTTATTACTATTGCTCTGTAATAGAACTTGAAATTGGGGATAGTGATACTTTCAGATGTTTTTTTTTTTATTGTACAGGATTGATTTAGGTATTCTGGGTTTTTGTTATTCCATATGAAGTCAAGAATTGTTCTTTCAAGGTCTGTAAAGAAGTGCATTGGTATTTTGATAGGAATTGGATTGAATCTGTGTATTGCTTTTGTTAGGATGGCCTTTTTTATTATGTTGATCTTACCTATCCATGAACATGGGAGATAGTTCCATCTTCTGATATCCTCTTCATATTCTTTCTTCAAGGGATTGAAGTTCTTGTCATACAGGTCTTTCATTTGCTTGGTTAGAGTTACCCACAGGTATTTTATATTGTTTGTGCCTATTGTGAAGGGTGTTGTTTCCCTAATTTTTTTCTTGACCCATTTATCTTTTGTGTAAAGAAGGGCTATTGAATTAATTTTGTTTCCAGTCACCTTGATGAAAGAGTCTCTTAGCTGTAGTTCTCTGGAGGAATTTTTGGGGTCGCTTATGTATACTATGATATTGTCTGCAAATAGGGAGAATTTGATTTCTTCCTTTCCAATTTGCATCCCCTTGATCTCCATTGGCTGTCTTATTTCTCTGGCTAGAACTTCAAGTAGTATGTTAAAGAGATATGAGGAGAATTGACATCCTTGCCTTATCCCTGATTTTAGGAGAAATACATTAAGTTTCTCTCCATTTATTTTGATGTTGGCTACCAGCTTGTTGTCTATCACCTTTATTATTTCTAGATATGATCCTTGTTTTCCAGCTCCCTCCAATGCTTTTAACGTGAAGGGGTGTTGGATTTTGTCAAATGCATTTTCAGCATCTAACACGATGATCATGTGGGTTTTTTTTCTCTCAACTTGTTTATATGGTGAATTACATTGATGGATTTTCATATGTTGAACCACCGCTGCATTTCTGGGATGAAGACTACTTGATCAAGGTGTACGATAATTTTTTTAATGTTTATTTATTACTTCAGGTTACATCTCCATCACAGTGCACTCTTTCCACCCCTCCCAGTCTTGCCCTCCCATACTCTATCCCCTATCCAATCCATCCTACTCCTCTGGAGTGGAGTGTCCCTACATATTAGTCTGCTGCCCCAGTTCAGTAGTTTTATGAGGGCCAAGAGCCTCCTCATACACTGGGGGGCCTACAAGACAGCACCACTAGGGAAAGTGTCTCATGAACAGGTAACAAAGTCTATGTTCCTGTTCCCTTTGGTATATTGTTGTAGTATAGTTATCTTGTACTACATGGCTAAAATCTGATTATAAGTGAATCGATGCCATGTGCATCCATCCGAGTCTGGGTTAGCTCACTCAGGATGAGCTTCTGTAGTTCCACCCATTTGGCTGCAAATTACATGATTTCCTTGTTTCTGATAGCTGACTAGTATTCCATTGTGTAACTGTACCACAGGTTTTTTTTTTAAGTATATCTGGGTTGTTTCCAGTTTCTAGCTATTACAAATAAGGCTGCTATGAACTTAGATTTGATGTGGTTTGATGAGGAATCATTTGAATGTATACCCAGAAGTGGTATGGGTGGGTCTTGAGGTAGAGCTATTTCTTCCAAATTTTCTAAGATATCACCAGACTGATTTCCATAGTGGTTGTACAAGCTTGCACTCCCACTAGCAATGGAGGAGTGTTCCCCTTTCCCCACAACCTCTCAACCATGTGTTGTCATTTGAGTTTTTGATCTTAGCTATTCTGACAGGTGTGAGATGGAATCTCAGAGTCCTCTTGAGTTGCATTTCTCTGATGATTAAGGATGCTGAGCATTTCTTCCAAGTGTCTCTCAGCCATTAGGGATTCTGCTGCTGTGAATTCTCTGTTTAGCTCTGTTCCACATTTTTTTGAATGGATTATTTGGTTTCTTGGAATTTAGTTTCTTGAGTTCTTTGTAAATTTTGGATATTAGCCCTCTGTCAGAAGTGGGTTGGTGAAGAATTTTTCCCAATCTGTAGGCTATCGTTTTGTTTGGATGACAGTGTCTTTTGCCTTACAGAAGCTTTTCAGTTTCATGAGATCCATTTATTGATTGTTGGTCTTAGAGCCTGAGCTGTTGGTGTTTTGTTCAGGAAATTTTCACCTGTGCCAATGATTTCGAGGTTTTTCCCTACTTTCTTTTCTAATAGATTTAGTGTGTCAGGCCTTATGATAAGGTCTTTGCTCCAGTTGGACTTAAGTTTTATACAATGTGATAAGAATGAGTCTAATTTCATTCTTTTGCATCTGGACATCCAGTTAGCCCACCACCATTTGTTTAAGATGCTATCCTTTTTCCATTTTATGGTTTTGGCATCTTTGTTAAAAATTAAGTGACCATAGGTGTGTGGGTTCATTTCTGGGTCTTCAATTTGATTCCTTTGATCCACTGGTCTGTTTGTATACCAGTACCATGCTGTTTTATTACTATTGCTCTGTAGTACAGCTTGAAATCTGGGATGGTGATGCCTCCAGATGTTTTTTATTGTAGCTATTCTGAGTTTTTGCTATTCCATATGAAGTTGAGAATTGATTTTTCCAGGTCTATAAAGAATTGTGGTGGTATTTTGATAGGAATTGCATTGAATCTGTATATTGCTTTTGGCAGGATAGCCATTTTTATTATGTTGATCCTACTTATCCATGAGCTTGGGAGTTCTTTCCATCTTCTGATGTCCTCTTAAATTTCTTTCTTCAAGGACTTGAAGTTCTTCTCATACAGGTCTTTCACTTGCTGGTTAGAGTTACCCCCAGGTATTTTATATTTTTTTGTGGATATTGTGCAGAGTGTTGTTTCCCTAATTTCTTTCTCAGCCCATTTATTTTTTGTATAAAGAAGGGCTTCTGGTTTTTTTTTTTGAATTAATTTTGTATCCAGCCACCTTGCTGAAGGTGTTTATCAGCTGTAAGAGTTTTCTGGTGGAATTTCTGGGTTCACTTATGTATACTATCATATCGTCTGCAAATAGGGATAATTTGGCTTTCTTGTTTCCAGTTTGCATCCACTTGATCTCCTTTAGTAGCCTTATTGCTCTAGCAAGAACTTCAAGTACTATGTTGAAGAGATATGGCAAAAGTGGACATCCTTGCCTTGTCCCTGAGTTTAGAGGAAATGCTTTAAGTTTCTCTCAATTTAATTCGATGCTGGTTACTGGCTTGCTCTATATCTTCTTTGTTATTTCTAGGTACGGTCCTTGTATGCCCGTTCTCTCTAGGACTTTTAGCATGAAGGGGTATTGGATTTTGTTAAATGCTTTTTCAGCATCTAGCGAGATGATCATGTGCCTTTTTTTCTTTCAGCTTGTTTATATGGTGAATTACATTGATGGATTTTCATATGTTGAACCACTCCTGCATTCCTGGGTTGAAGCCTACTTGATCATGTTGTATGATACTTTTAATGTGTTCTTGGATTTGGTTTGCCAGTATTTTATTAAGTATTTTTGTGTCTATGTTCATGAAGGAGATTGTTCTGAAGTTCTCTTCCTTTGTTGGGTCTTTGTGTGGTTAAGGAATCAGGGTGACTGTGGTCTCATAGAATGAGTTTGTCAGTGTTCCTTCTGTTTCTATTTTGTGGAAGAGTATTGGTATTAGCTCTTCTTTGGAGGTCTGGTAGAATTCTGTACTGAAACTACCTGGCCCTGGACTTTTTTCAGTTGGGAGATTTTTAATAACTCTTTCTATTTCCTTAGGGGTTATAGAGATGTTTAATCTGTTAACTTGATCTTGATTAAATTTGGTAGGTAGAATATATCAAGAGAACTGTCAATTTTGCTTAGGTTTTCAAATTTGGTGGAGTACAGATTTTTAAAGTAGGAGCTAAAGATTCTCTGGATTTCCTCAATGTCTGTTGTTATTTCTCCCTTTTCATTTCTGATTTTGTTGATTTGCATTTTTCCCCTCTGCCTTTTATTTAATTTGGCTAAGGATTTGTCTATTTTGTTGATTTTCTCAGAGAACCAACTCTTGGTTTCATTGATTCTTTGCATTGTTATTTTTGTTTCTAAGTTGTTAATTTCAGCCCTAAGTTTTTTCTTTCAGCTTGTTTATATGGTGAGTTATGTTGATGGATTTTCATATGTTGAACAACCCCTGCATTCCTGGGTTGAAGCCTACTTGATCATGGTATATGATACTTTTGATGTGTTCTTAGTGATTTACTGCCTTCTGTTCCTCTTGGGAGTGTTTACTTCTTTTTCCAGTTCTTTCAGTTCTGTTGTTAATTTGCTAATATGAACTACCACAATTTTCTTTTTGAAGGCACTTAGTGTTTTGAACTTTGCACATAGCACTGCTTTCATTGTGTCCCATACGTTTGTGTATGTTGTGCCTTCATTTTCATTGAATTTTACGAAGTGTTTGATTTCTTTCTTTATTCTTTCCTGACCCAGTGGTCATTCAGTAGAGAATTGTTCAGTTTCCACGAATGTGTACGCCTTCTGTTATTCCTGTTGTTGTTGAAGTCCATCTTTGTTCCATGGTGGTCTGATAAGATGCAAGGAGTTATTTCAATTTTTTTTTTTTTATCTGTTGAGGCTTGCTTTATGTTTGCCTGTATGGTCAATTTTGGAAGAGGTTCCATGTGGTGCTGAAAAGAAGGTGTATTCTTTTTTGTTCGGGTGAAACCTTCTGTAGATATCTGTTAGGTCCATTTGGTTCATAACTTCTGTTAGACTCATTAGTACTGTTTGGTTTCTGTGTCAATGACCTGTCCATTGTTGTAAGTGGGGTGTTGAAATTTCCCACTACTAATGTATGGGGATCCATGTGAGTTTTAAGTTTTAGAATAGTTTCTTTTACAAATGTGGTTTCCCTTATATTTGGGGCATAGATATTCAGTATTAAGATGTCATCTTGATGAATTTTTCCTTTAATGAGTGTGTAGTGGCCTTCCCTATGTTTTTTGATTAACTTCAGTTGAAAGTCTATTTTATTTGATATTAGGATGACTATTACAGCTTGCTTCCTTTGTCCATTTGCTTGGAAAACCTTTTCCCAGTGATTTACTCTGAGGTAGTATCTATCTTTGTTAGTGAGATGTATTTCTTGTATGCAGCAAAATGATGGGTCTTGTTTATGGATCCGTTCTTTAAGCCCGTGTCTTTTTACTGGAGAGTTGAGTCCATTGATGTTGATGGATATTAGTGACCAAAGGTTGTTATTTCCTATTATTTTGGTGTAGTTGGTGGTTCTGTATTTCTTTTGATTTACCTGCAGTGGGGTTTTTTGCTTCCTCTCTTTTCTTGGGTGTAGTTATGTTCTCTGGGTTGAAATTTTCCTTCTAGGATCTTCTGTAGGGCCGGACTTGTGGATACATACTGTTTAAATTTGCTTTTGTCCTGGAATATCTTATTTTCTCTATCTGTGTTGATAGAGAGTTTGGCTGGATATAGTAGTCTCGTTGGGCACCTATGTTCTCTTAGGGCTTGTAGGACATCTGCCCAGGCCCTTCTGGGTTTTAAAGTTTCTGAGAAGTCAGGTGTAATTCTGATGGGTCCGCCATTATATGACCTTTTTCTTTTACCACTTTTAATATTCTTTCTTTGTTCTGTACCTTTGGAGTTTCAATTATTATGTGGCTACAGGAATTTCTTCTCTGGTCTAATCTGTTTGGAGTTGTATATGCCTCTTGGAATTTTATCATCATCTCTTTCTTTAAGTTTGGGAAGTTTTCTTCTATGATTTTGTTGAAGATGTTTCCTGGACCTTGGAGGTGGGATTCTTCTCTTTCATCTATGCCAATAATTCTTAGGTTCCATGTTTTCATTGAGGCCTTGATTTCTGGAATGTTGTGGGTGAGAACTTTTTTTGATTTTTCATTTTCTTTGGTTGTTTTACTGATTTCTTCAATTGAGTCTTCCATACCTGAGATTCTGCCTTCTTTCTCTTATATCCTATTTTTGATACTTATGTCTGTAGTTCCTGTTCTCTTACCTTGTTTTTCCACCTCCAGGATTGTTTCTGTTTGTGTTTTCTTTATTGCCTTCATTTCCAATTTCACGTCTTGAATGCTTTTAAGACTATCCTGCTCCAATTTAGATGACTTTGTCTGCCAATCATTCAGATCTTTTATAGCCTTATCTCTTTCCCATTCATTTGGCTGAGTTGGCTTGAAGGTCTCTAATGGTATTCTCCATTGATTTCATTTGTAAAACTGAAGATTCTTTATATTCTTTCAGAGCTTTCACTTCTTGTAAGGACTCAATCATTTTTCTAAGTATAGATTTGTCATCATTTTCGTGTGTTTTAACTCTGGTGGGATGGTCGGGGTTTGCTGTATTAGCATCGCTATATTTTGTTGCAGGAATATTTCCCTGATTTTTGTCAGATTTGTTTTTTTCACTGACCTTTAGCCATCCAGTTGTCTTTAGCTGATTGTTCCTATTGTCTTCTGGACATGATGCTATGGATGGGACTTTGTTGTAGAGGCTGTATAGTCTTGGTGGTCTGTAGCTCAGCACAAGTTAGGTGGGGTCTTGAGTTCAGTGCTGTATTTCAGTGGGCCCCCTGAAGTTCACCCCTTCCAGCTGTGTCCCAACTGGGAACTCAGGACGGGGTTAGGGTTGGATGTGTTATTCCAGAAGGCATAGTCCCTGCTGCTAGTTTGTCTGGTCTGAAGGTTAGGTCAGTGATCATGTTCTCCTCATGAGGCTCCTCCCAGATGTACCCCAGGGTACCTCTGTGCCTCTCAGCCCTGGGCACTAGGCCCTTGCAGTCTGAGTCATTTCACTGCTCCAGGGCTAGAGGCATTTCACACAGGTCAACACTCGCTGCTCCAGGGCTAGAAATGTAGATGCTGAAGGTATGGTTTCCTGCCAGAGGAGCCAGCACTGCCTTTCAGCCCACTCTGATCTCACCATTCCTGTGGCTGTGCTGGTCTTGATTTGGGTGGCGGAGCTGTCCTGTGGATACTGGTGACTGGGGCTGCCCACCCACCAAGCCCCGGAACTCTGCACTCATGCCGGAGGTGTAGCCCACTACAGGAAGTGTATCCCACTGCCTTGTCTAGCTGCAGTGTTCTTCTGAGTCATTGTATATCCAATAGAGGGTCCTGTATGTCCAACACCCCTCTGGGCAAGCACAAATATGCTTGCTTCCCCCAGACCCACTCAGCTGGAGATTCACCGCTTGTGGTCCCTCTGTTGTCCCACAGCTAAGAATGTGCTGTGGTTTGAGGCCACAATGCCTCCGCTGAGTATATACCTGTTCCTGTGGCTCCGCTGATCTTCCCTCTGGTGTTGGAACACCTGCTTGCAATCTGGGAGCCCAAGATGCTGGTGTATACCCCTGTCTGGGGTTCAGAGCTGCTTGCTGGGTATTTGAGTGGCTCATACCCAGGAGTCCTCTCCTGGTGACAATTCTCCTGCTTTCCCAGCCTCTGCAGTTTCTGCAGGTCTGTTTTTCGGAGTGTCCAAGAGACTTGCCCAGGGACTTCTATTAGTCCTTGGGTTGCCAATGAAACGCAGCAGGTTCATGCCTCACAGATTGTTGCTCAGTGTCTTATAACTCTGTGGTGTTATAGCTGCTTTCCCTACATTCAAATTGCATACCTGCAGGATGCTGCCATCGTGGAATCAAGTAGGCTACCTGCAGATTTACACTGGAGATCTCTTCCAAGTCTAACACCCAGTCTCATCCCAAGTTCAGCAGCAAAACACCTCTCACCCTGCACAAAACTCAAGTTCAAGTGTGTTGTTATGGCCCATGCCCAGGACTCTTAGCGGCGGGGATGAGCTGGCACAGAATCAAGCTGCAGATTCCAGGAGTCCGTGTATAATACTTTTGATGTGTTCTTGGATTCAGTTTGTAAGTATTTTATTGAGTATTTTAACATGTATGTTCATGAGGAAAATTGGTCTGAAATTCTCTTTCTTTGTTGGGTCTTTGTGTTCTTTAGGAATCTGGGTGACTGTGGCCTCATAGAGTGAGTTTAACAGTGTTCCTTCTGTTTCTATTGGGTGGAAAAGTTTAAAGAGCATTGATATTAGCTCTTCTATGAAGGTGTGATGGAATTCTGTGCTGAAACCATCTGGTCCCGGGCTTTTTTTTTCATTGGGAGACTTTTAATGACTGCTTCTATTTCCTTGGGTGTTATAGGATTGTTTAATTTGTTAACCTGATCTTGATTTAGCTTTGGTAGGTGGAATCTATCAAGAAAATTGTGTGGGGGGAGCGAAGATGGCGGCGACCTACACTAACGCATTCTGAACGCGGGGAAAAAAGAGCCATAAAAAACACAGAGTTACTGGGCACTGTGCAAAAACCGGAGGGGATAGACCCCCCCTGGGAACGCCCACAGCTCCCAAGGGACTGTTAAAAGTCCCAGGGCAAGGCTCTCCCCATCTCTCACAGACACGGAGGCCACTAAACTGGGGATTCGGGATCTCCCATTTGGTGAGGCGCCTGGTAAGATCGTTCCCATCTTACAGCAGGCAGAATCAGGGTCCACTTGGCCATAGATCGCTGTCCTATTGGGCTCCCCACACATCAGGTTGAACTTATACCCACTTAGAAAAGGTTGCGAGATAGTGGAAGCCTTAGCAAGGAACAAACAGGGGGCTCAGCGGGTGGTCCGCAGCCGCTCGTGAAGCGGAGGGCGGGAGGTTCCGAGAGAGCGCAGGAAGCGGGGAACACAAAAGCAGGCGGGAGGGGCCAAATCCCGCACAATCACGATAGCGCAGCTGGGGAGAGAGCACGGCTGGCAGGGCCAAATCCCCGCCAGTCCACAGCAGGTCATCTGGGGAGAGAGACAGGCGCGGGTGGGACCAGGGGTCCATGCACCCACGGCAGAGCTGCTGGGACGAGAGGTGCACTCAGGCAGCCGGAGGATCCGGGGCTTGGGGTACCCACGGGACCCGTGGCGGTGCAGACAGAAAGGAAATCAGGCACAGGGTCCAGCCCTGTGGCAAGAAGACTAGAGAGAAACCAGAAATCGGGACCATAGCTGTATCCTGGAAAATCCAGACATATCAGGTGTGGAGCCAGACCCTGTCAGCCTCCGGGACGACAAACAAAGCCCACAGAATCTGTGCCTGGGCAAACAGGTACATACCATCAGAACCATTACAGGCTGATAACTCAGAGTGCAACATAGAGAAGTCTGAATTTGGGAGCAGTGAAACAATCCTGGTCCATTACTTACAACCTGGGAATAGGCTGCACCAGATCACAGTGCCTCTGGCCATTAAAATCACAGTGACCTTGAAATCCCCCTGTAAGCAACGACAGATAGCCAAGTAACTCGTCCCCTGCACCAAATCATCCACTGTGGTTCCAAGCACAGAAAAAAGACAGCTAAATGCATCCAATGGCGAAAGGTAAAAAAAAAAAATAGAAATCAAGGAATTATGACTCCAACAAAGCAGAACCACCCTAGCTCATCCAATTTGGATGACCACACACCAACAGAAACACATGAAAACATTGACAATTCTGCAGTATGGAAAGTGATAGAGTCCCTGCAAGAAGAACTTAAATCTATGAAGGAATTCAAAGAAACCACAATTCTATAAATCAAAACAAGGAACAACACCATTAAAGAGCTCCAAGCCAAGGTGACAGAGCTTGAACAGGAAAAGGAAAAAGCCATGAAAGATTTTCATACAAAAACAAGCAAGCTGGAGAACCAAGGGAAGAGAACAGGAACTACGGATGTGAGTATCAACAATAGGATGCAAGAGATGGAAGACAGGATCTCAGGCATGGAAGATTCAGTGGAAGAAATCAGTACATCATGCAAAGAAAATGAGAAGGCTAAAAAATCTCTCACCCACAACATCCAAGAAATCAAGGACTCATTAAAAAGACGGAACCTAAGAATTATAGGTATAGAGGAAAGAGAAGACTCCCGACTCCAAGGTCCAGGAAATATCTTCAACAAAATCATAGAGGAAAACTTCCCAAACCTGAAAAAAGAGATGCCAATAAAAATCCAAGAGGCATACAGAACACCAAACAGATTAGACCAGAAAAGAAACTCCTCTCGCCACATAATAATTGAAACCCCAAATGTACAGAACAAAGAAAGAATATTAAAAGCTGTAAGAGAAAAAGGTCAAGTCACATACAATGGCAGACCCATCAGAATTACACCTGACTTCTCCCCAGAAACGATAAAAGCTAGAAGGGCCTGGTCAGATATACTACAAGTCCTAAGAGATCATAGATGCCCAGCCAGACTACTTTACCCAGCAAAACTCTCTATCAACATAGATGGAGAAAACAAGATATTCCATGACAAAATTAAATTTAAACAATATCTACCCACAAACCCAGCCCTACAGAAAATCCTAGAAGGAAAATCGCAACCCAGAGAAGAAAACTCCACCCAAGAAAACAAAGGGAATAGAAAACCCATCAGCAACTAAACCAAAAGAGAAACAGAACCACCGCCTATACGAAACTAATGGGAAATAACAACCCCAGGTCACTAATATCCATCAATATCAATGGACTCAACTCCCCAATAAAAAGACATAGGTTTACAGAGTGGATCCGCAAGCAAGACCCTTCCTTATGCTGTATACAAGAGACACATCTAACTACAAAAGATAGACACTGCCTCAGAGTAAAGGTCTGGGAAAAGGTTTTCCAAGCAAATGGACCCAGGAAGCAAGCTGGAGTAGCCATCCTAATATCAAACAAAACAGACTTCCAACTGAAGTTAATGAAGAAAGACAAAGAAGGATACTATATACTCATTAAAGGGAATATTCATCAAGAGGAAATTTCAATACTGAACATCTATGCCCCAAATACAAAGGCACCTACTTTCGTAAAAGAAACACTTCTAAAACTTAAAGCGCACGTCGATCACAACACATTAGTAGTGGGAGACTTCAACACCCCACTCACAACAAAGGACAGATCATCAAGACAGAAGACAAACAGAGAAATATTGAGTCTAACAGAGATCATGAAGCAAATGGACCTAACAGATATCTACAGAACGTTTCACCCAAACACAAAGGAATACACTTTTTTCTCAGCACCCCACGGAACCTTCTCCAAAATCGACCACATAATTGGTCACAAAGATAGTCTCAGTAGATACAAGAAAATTGAAATAACACCTTGTATCTTATCAGACCACCACGGAATAAAGCTGGTCTTCAACAGTAAAAGAATCAACAGAAAGCCTACACACACATGGAAATTGAACAGCTCCTTACTGGATGACCACTGGGTCAGGGAAGAAATAAGGAAGGAAATCAAAGACTTCTTAAAATCCAACGACAATGAAGACACAACATACCCAAACCTATGGGATACATTGAAAGCTGTGCTACGAGG
>CAJQZJ010032698.1:1198346-1211626 GCA_907164525.1 Lophiomys imhausi | reverse complement strand
TATAATACTTACTGTTATAAGAGAAGGAACCAGCTGTTGGACTGAAAGGGGAAACCTCTGGAGGGAAGAGGGTGGAAGGGCGGGTTAGGAAGGGGGAATAGGGAGGGGTTTGTTACTGAGATGTAACTTGAAGAAAAAAAAAATAAAGTATTTAAAAAAAAAAAAGAAAATTGTGTATTTCGCTTAGGTTTTCAAATTTTGTGGAGTACAGATCTTTGAAGTAAGACCTAAAGATTCTCTGTATTTCTTTGATATCTGTTGTTATTTCTCCCATTTCACTTCTGATTTTACTGGTTTGGGTATTTTCTCTCTGCCTTCTTGTCAGTTTGGCTAAGGATTTGCCTATTTTATTGATTTTCTCAAAGAACCAAGTACTGGTTTCATTGATTCTTTCTATTGTTGTTTTTGTTTCTACATTGTTGATTTAAACCCTGAGTTTGATGATTTCCTGCTGTCTTCTCTTCTTGGGAGTGTTTGCTTCTTTCTTTCTAGCACTTCCAGTTCTGCTCTTAAGTTGCTAATATGAACAGTCACCATTTTCTTTTTTGAAGGCACTTAGTGCTATGAACTTCCCTCATACCACTGCTTTCATTGTGTCCCAAAGTTTTGGTTATGTTGTGTCCTCATTTTGATTGAATTTTTGGAAATCTTTGATTTCCTTCATTTCCCCCTTAACCCAGTCAGTAGTCATTGAGTAGAGAGTTTTCAAGTTTCCGTGAATCTGTAGGCTTTTTATTTCTGTTGTTAATGAATTCCAGCTCTAATCTGTGGTGGTCTCATAGGATACATGGGTTTATTTCAATTTTCTTGTGTCCGTTGATGGTTGCTTTGTGACCAATTATGTGGTCAAATTTGGAGAAGGTTCCATGAGGTGCTGAGAAGAAGGTCTATTCTTTTGAATTTGGGAAAAAGTTCTGTAGATATCTGTTGGGTCCATTTGATTCATGACCTCCGTTAGTCTCATTATTTCTGTTTTGCTTCTGTCTCAGTGACATGTCCATTGGTGTGAGGGGGTGTTGAAGTCCCCCAATATTAGTGTGTGGAGACTGACGTGTTGTTTAAGCTTTAGTAGAGTCTCTTTAACAATTCTGGGTGCTCCACCTATGGTCACTTAATTTTTGACAAAGAGGCCAAAACCATTCAATGGAACAAGGACAGCATCTTCAACAAATGGTGCTGATCTAACTAGATGTCAATATGTAAAAGAATGAAATTAGACCCATACTTATCAACTTGCACAAAACTTAAGTCCAAGTGGATCAAAGACCTCAGCATAAGACCTGACACACTAAATCTATTAGAAGAGAAAGTGGGAGAAGCCTCAAACTCATCAGCAGAGTTGACAACTTCCTGAACAGAACACCAACAGCTCAGGATCTAAGACCAGCAATCAATAAATGGGACCTCATGAAACTGAAAAGCTTCTGTAAGGCAAAGGATACTGTCATTAGAACAAAACAGGAACCTACAGACTGGGAAAAGATCTTCACCAACCCCACATCTGACAGAGGGCTAATATCCAAAATTTACAAAGAACTCAAGAAATTAAATGCCAAGAAACCAAATAATCCAATCAAAAAATGGGGAACAGAGCTAAACAGAGAATTCACAAAGGAGGAATCCCTAATGGCTGAGAGACACTTGAAGAAATGCTCAGCATCCTTAATTATCAGAGAAATGCAACTCAAGATGACTCTGAGATTCCATCTCACAGCTGTCAGAATGGCTAAGATCAAAAACTCAAAGACAGCACATGGTGGTAAGGTTTTGGAGAAAGAGTAACATTCCTCCATTGTTGGTGGCAGTGAAAAGTTGTACAACCACTATGGAAATCAGTCTGGCGATATCATAGAAAACTTGGAGTAGCTCTACCTCAAGACCCAGCCATATCACTTTTGGGTATAAATCCAAAAGATTTCTCACCAAACCACAAGGACATTTCCTCATCTATGTTCACAGTAGCCTTATTTGTAGTAGCTAGAAACTGGAAACAACCCAGATATCCCTCAACCAAGGAATGGATAAACCCCCCCCCAAAAAAAAAAACCAAAACTGTAGTACATCTACACAATGGAATACTACTCAGCCTTCAGAAACAAGGAAATCATGCAATTCACAGACAAATGGATGGAACTAGAGAAGCTCATCCTGAGTGAGCCAACCCAGACTCAGAAGGATACACATGGCATCTATTCACTTATAATTGGATTTTAGCCATATAGTACAGGATAACTATACTACAACCAATGCACCAAAGGGAACAGGAACATAGACTTATTTACCTGTCCATGAGAAACTTTGCCCTAGTGGTACTGCCTTGTAGGCCCCCAGTATATGAGGAGGCTCTTGGCCCTCATATGACTACTAAACTGGGGTGGGGGACTGTTATGTAGGGACATTCCATTCCGGAGGAGTGGGTTGGACAGGATGGGGTTAGAGGGTGGGACGTCGGGACTGGGAGGGGTGGAAAGAGGGTACTATGATGAAGATGTAACATGAAGTAATAAATAAACATAAAAAATTAAAAAATGTGGGTCTTCTTATATTTTGGTCATAGATATTCAGTATTGAGATGTCATCTTGATGGATTTCAAGGATGTAGTGTCTTTTACTATCTTTTTTGATTAATTTAGGTTGAAAGTATATTTTATTGAATATTAGGATGGCTACTCTAGCTTGCTTCCTTGGGCCATTTGCTTGGAAAACCTTTTCCCAGCTCTTTACTTTGAGGGAAAGTCTATCTTTGTTGATGAGGTGCATTTCTTGTATGCAGCAAAATGATGGGTCCTGTTTACAGATCCATTCTGTAAGCCTGTGTCTTTTGGTTTAGTTGCAGTGGAGTTATTTGTGTCCTGTGTTTTTTTTTTTTTTTCTTACTGTAGTTACTGTCCCTATGTTGGAATTTTCCTTCTAGGATCTTCTGTAGAGCTGGATTTGTGGATATATATTATTTGAATTTGGTTTTGTCATGGAATAACTTGTTTTCTCCTTCTATGGTGATTGAAAGCTTTGCTGGGTACAGGCTGGTTCTCAGTGGGTCTCTCACAGCTCACCCCTTCATGCTATGTCCCAATTGGGAGTTCAAGTCAGGGATTTGGGTGGGAGGTGTTATTATGAGCCTACATGTTCCTGAGATCCAGCTGGTCCTCCTAGTGATGTCAATGGGGGTCAAAAGGCCACAGTCTGGATAGTCCTGAGTAATCTTGTTGGTCCTGAGGGTGAAGGTCAGCATATCACGGGAGGGGCAGGTCTGAAAGGAGGGACCACACCCAGCTCAGATCAGCTTGAAGGGTCCCAGGGCATTGACAGGGTGGGGATTGGGGGGGGGGGGAAGAGAAGAAGGGGGAATTTAACCTATGTGTAGGGGCTCAAGGAGATCCGAGGTGGTGTGGGGTCAGGAGGATGGAGCTGGATGCTCCTGGGGGATAAAGTGGAGCTTGGGGTACAGCTTTCAGCTCAGGTGAGCTTGCTGTCCCTTCCTTGACATCTTAAAGAAACATTTTCATTGTTTTTTTTTCATATGAGAGTAGAATGTTCAAGGTCATCAAAGAAAGTGAAGAATAACATCTAGTTTCTGAGAAACATTCAGAACATCTTAGAATCTTGTCTGCCATTAAAAAACTTTAACATTTCATTTATTTTTTTAAAAAATTGCATATTATTGTGTGCCTGCATGCATTATGGGATACCACTCATGCACATGGAGTCAAGAAGAGGGCCTTAGATTCCCTGGAATTGGGGTTGCAGGGACTTGTGAGGTGCCATATGGTTGCTTCTGAGTGATGAATCTGGTTCTTTTGTAAAAGCATCGAGTGCTCCTCACAGCTGAGTCATCTCTCTATCTCTGGTCTCTCATATCATACTTTTCAGAATCATAGCAAATGTTTAGAGACAGTGTCCTCATATTTTACCACGTCTGTCTAATTTTGATTTTTTTCTGCATTTCTTCATGATTTATCACTCATGACTCCTTTTTATTTCCTTGCCAATAAGGGAAAGTATATATAACATGCATTTGAACTGACTCTGATACATTTTGGCAAGTATTAATTTTTATGACTCCTACACTCATATCACCAAATTGTTACATGATAATTTTGCTTTAGAACCACAGACTCATAACTGTAGAGCAAGGAGTTTACTTGACTCAGAGAGCATCTAGGCTAAGCACCTATTTTCACAGGTGAGGGAGCCAAAAACCTGGTTTGTACATGTGTTGCTCAAGGTTACAAAATTAATTAAGAAATCCCCAAGGACTGAAATGCTTAGAATCCAATTCCCAGAGTTTCTCTCAGGCAATTCAAGCTTCACATGCTAATTCACCCAGTCATTTCATTGAATATTCTCATGTCCCAAGTTCCAGCTTCTCCAACCTTGGGCCAGGCCCAAGACCTCCAAGTAAAGGCAAATACAGGCAGTATCAGGAACAGGGGCTTTCAAAGCTTACCTCTATAATTTATAAATTTATGATCCCCCAAGTTAGCTAACTTTTCTATGTGTAAACTTATTATCTGCAAAGTGAACATTGTAATACCTGCACTACAGGTCTATTGTGAAGCTAAGTGAATTAACAAGGAGAAATTACTGAGCTAGTATCCCATGAAAAATGATTTGGAACAAACTTTACCTTTCCTTATTCATCCCTCTTTTGGTTAAGGATATTAGAATCTATATATTCAAATAGGTACCACTTATGTGTTTTGAAACAAAACTTTAATGACCTAGTAATATTTTTAATGAAAGAAAATTGTAGTTTCAAATTATAAAGTGATTTACCCAGGGGAGGGAGCTCATATTTTATGTTTAGCATAGCAGAGTAAAGCCAAGTGAACACAGCTCAGACTACACTTGCCCCCTTAGGACCATTTTTGTTTTTTGTTTTTTGTTTTTTTGTATTTTGGCTACACATGATAAGCAATTTTAAATATGCCAAACATCACAACATTCCAGCTGGATGTTTTGTTGACCTTTCTAAGCTTCATATCTTAAACATTTTTTAATGGTGATCTGCAGCTTTTTCCATTAAAACTGTCTTAGAGACTTAAGACATTTGAGATCGTTTTTTATACTTATTCTAGTTCATAAAACAGTATTCATACTTTAAAAATACACATAAATTTGTAAATATATTCTAAGTATATAGAAATATGTAATGTTTTAAATTACTTTTAATCATTCCTAAATCTTCCACTAAATAAGCCCAATATTCCCTTGGGAAAAACCACCAATTTTAATATAAAAACTGTGAATTTGTATTCTTTTACTGGTATCTTTCTCTATTACTCTCTCTCTTTCTCTTCCCCCATAAATCCTCCACAGTCTGTCTTGTTCTCTCTCTGAACATGTGTTTATAATTTTCTGTGTATTCATATCTGGATATTTGTTCATAGGTGATACACTATATAATCTTATCAAAACTTGTTTTTCTCCATTTAACAATAAATCACAGACATTTTATTAGGCTACCTTCCCTGAAAAAGTCTTAGACAAAGACATACATGGGATATGAAATTAGGAAATGTTATTTTCAGACCAAGAGATTGAAATTAAACACAAAAAAGAATCCATGAGGTCAGATAGTGTTGCTGAGAATTATATGGGTGACCAATAGCCTAGTTTCTTTGAACTATCTAAAAGGAAATGAGTATACAATAAATTGAGGACCAGTTGACCCAGGCAGAGGAGAAATAGTTTATGCTCTGTATCCTATCTCTGCTTTGTCTCTCATTTGACTTCCAACTGTCAGAAATGTGTATCAATGCATGTGTGGAAATGTCTGCTTTCATGCCTCAGCGTCAATAAAGAAACAGTAGGACAGGAGACAGGACACACCTGGCTCAGCTGGAGGCCTGGTGGGGCTGAGTGAAAACAAAAACAGCAAAGGTGGGAAGTTCATCCTGCACAGTCCCTCCTGGTCACTTGCTGTCCTCATGGCTTCCTTTTTGGCTGCTTTTCTCTCAGTACTCTGACACCAAATGTGTGGATTGGCTTTCTTCTGACAGTAAATGTGTGGACTGGCTATCTTCTGTACAGCAAATTGGTGTTCTGTAATTCTGACATTGACCACATTGTAATAGTCAGATCAGCATTCTTACAACCACCTCCTTCCTGGTTTGATAATTTATTTTAGACCAAGTCACAAAAGTCCCCCAACACATTCTTTCCATTACATTTTATCATCTATATAACCACAGGAGTGCCATAAGCAATTGTTTTCACAGTAGTAACCAACAATTTCTGTAGTTCTCTGGAGAAATTTATGAAAAGCTAGTGTCAAATATTTATACTTTTCCCAGTGCTATTGTGTCATATTTTAATTTCACCTTTGATTTAATCTTCACCTGTGTGAATAAGTACAATTAAGTTTTATAAAATTAGCCTTTATTCATGAAACTGCGTAAATTTTCTTATGTGTTCTAGCATATTCTCTAGAATTTATACTAGGTATTCCACATTTAAAAGGAACACTTGAGAATAAAGGTAGTTTTACATTTTACTTTTCATTTTAAATGCCAAATTTCACTTAAAAAAATTAACTTGTTCACTGGCCTAAACTTGCAGTTTAATGTGGATATACAGTAAGGGGGTACACTTGATATGACATTTACTTAGGTTGAAAATATCTACTATATACTCTATTGAATGTGATGCTAACAAGACTTTTTATGACTTTTTATAAAAAATCATAAATGTTATTAAATTCTTTCTAATATGATCTTATTGAGATGATCAGTCTGCTTTTCTTTTATGATGTTTTAGTATGGTATACATATTAGACCTTTAGTTTGTCTAGTTTTGATATTACAATATCAATGAGCTCATTAATGAACTTATAAAATAAGTTAGAGAATAACCTGAAGTGACATCATCTGTAATATTTATAAGAGCTTGCAGATAATTAGTATTGTTTCTCTATTAAATATATATTAACATTTACCAGAAAAATTTAGAGAAGATGAGTAAAAAATAGAAAGCTTAACATAATAGACTAATTAATATAATTAATAATAATTAACATTCAAAATATTTTATGCAACAATATTTGAATACAGTGTTATTAGTCATGCATGGAAATTCCTCAGGGTGGAAAATAAGTTCATACATGTGTGCATTAAATCACACAAAGTATATTCTCTAATAAAAATGGAATAAAACTCTAAATTGAAAGAAAAGAAACTGAAAAAATCAACAAAGTTGGAAATTAAAATTATGGGTAAAAATTGAGAGAAAAAATACAGAGAAAATTGGAAAACATCTTGACAGAAATGAAAATTAAATTAGAATATACCAAGATATATAAAAATATGACTGGATGTTTACTTACATTCCATCAAATACAAAAAGTAACTAAAAATGAATTGAAACTTTAAGTGGTAGAGCTGAAGCATTAGACGTCTAAAGCACTGGGGTAAGGCTCCACGACATTTAGCTTGATGAGTTCTTCTATTTAATTCCCAAAGCATATTCAATGAAAAAATTAGTGAGCTCTCAGTGAACTTTCAGCCACTGATGAAGTCAAGGGTACTGTCAATACAATAAAAGAACTGAAAACACTAAGGAAGATAATATTGTGAATTGTGTTAGTTGATGAGGATTAATAGATAATACATGTAAAGAGCATTTGTTGTTCAATAATAAGAGTTCAGCAACAGTGAAAAAGCAACTTCTATGAATATACCTTTCCTCAGAGCAGGTAGACACTTGAAAATAAAGACCAGGAAAGATGCTCATGATCATTAAATGTTAGGAGAACTCAAACCACTTTCTCTATATACTTCATGTGAACTGGACAACTACTGCAAATACACAAAGGGATAAAAATGAATCCTTACTGAAAATAATAAGGGAAGGAAAATGAAAAACCAGTGCATTGTAAGGATAAGGAGAACACGAATATGTGTGGCCTCTCATTGCAATATAAAAGGATACGGTTACCTGAAAAACAATATTATGATAGTTCAGGCAACAGAATAAAGAATTATCTTAAGATCAAATGATTACCCTTCTGAAAATATGGATCCACATATGTATTTGTATAGTATATCCATAGCAGAGTTATTATTGAAAACATTTCCTTTGGAGCTAAAGAAACCAAAGTATCCAGACCAGAGAGAGAAACAAAATAATATGTGTGTATAATTAATGTTATTTGGCATTAAAGAAGTAATTAAGTCTGGTACATAGCACACAGAGGGTGAACTCTGAAGACATTATTCTACATGAAATAAAGTATGAGTAATATAGCGAACACTGCATGATTCCTTTGTCTGAGTTGCATGGAGTGGTCAGACAAACAGAAATTAATGGGGTATTTCCTATGAGCTGTTGGGGGAACACTGCTTACTGATTAGGTATATTCAGTTTATAGAATATGAAAATATTCTGATGGTGTATGACATTATTTGCCAAGAGTGTGAAACTGTCTAACTTCACTAACAATACTCCAGAAAGTGGTTCAGATCATACATTTTATGCTGTGAACATTCACCATACATAATGTTTAAAAAGAAAAAAACAAACAATCATCATCAGTAAATACTTTTGGGGAGGTTTTTATTTATGAATTAATTTTTAATAGACTCAAAATTATTTTGGTTGTCAACTTCTTCCTGGAGTAACTTTGATGATTCACATCTTTCAAGATATTTTTACTCTTAATTTGAATATTGCTATTATGATGATTTAATAAATCTTTTAGGCTTATTTTCTAATCACCTTTATTCTCAAGGAAAATATAATTTAGATTATTTACTAATTTCAAATTTCTTTCACAAGTGAAAATTTCTGCTAATATTTAATTGAAGGTGTTGTGTCAATTATCAGTTTCTGTCCAGTTAATTACCCTCATTCTCAGCAGCAACATAACACATTTTCTTAAGTTATAAAATAAAAAAGCAATCAATTTCCATGAAAGTGTAGGCTTTTTGTTATTTCTGTTGTTGTTGAAGCCCAGCTTTAATCCATGGTTATCTGATAAGATACAGGGGGGTATTTCAACTTTCCTGTATCTGTTGAGTCTTGCTTTGTGGCCGACTATATGGTCAATTTTTGAGAAGGTTGCATGGGGTGCTGAGAACAAGGTATATTCTTTTGTGTTTGGGTGAAACGTTCTATAGATATCTCTTAGGTCCATTTGGTTCATGATCTCTGTTAGTCTCATTCTTTGTCTGTTTGGCTTCTGTCTCGATGACCTGTCCATTGGTGAGAGTAGGGTGTTGATGTCTCCCACTATTAGGGGATCGATGTGTGCTTTGAGCTTTAGTAGTGTCTTTTTTACAAATGTAGGTGCCCTTGTATTTGGGGCATAGATATTCAGTATTGAGATATCATCTTGATGGATTTTTCCTTTGACAAGTATGGAGGGTCCTTCTGTATGTTTTTTGATTAATTTCAATGGAAATTCTATTTTATTGAATATTAAGAGGCTACTCTAGCTTGCTTCCTGGGTTCACTTGCTTGGAAAACCTTTTACCACCCATTTACTCTGAGGTAAAATCTATCTTTGCTGGTGGGGTGTGTTCCTTGTATGCAGCAAAATAATGGGTCTTGTTTATGGAACCATTCTGTAAGCCTGTGTCTTTTTATTGGCGAGTTGAGTCCATTGATATTGAGAGAGATATTAATGACCATATATTGTTATTTCCTACTATCTTGATGTAGGTTGTTGTAGTGCATTTGTGTGTTACTTTTGGTTTAGTTGCAGTGGAGTTATTTGTTTCCTGTGTGTGTGTGTGTGTGTGTGTGTGTGTGTGTGTGTTTTATTTTTTACTGTAGTTACTGTCCTTATGTTGGAATTTTCCTTCTAGGATCTTCTGCAGAGCTGGATGTGGATATATATTGTTTGAATTTGCTTTTGTCGTGGAATATCTTGTTTTCTCCTTCTATGGTGATTGAAAGTTTTTCTGGGTACAGTAGTCTGGGCAGGCACCTGTGGTCTCTTAGGGCTTGTAGGACATCTGACCAGGCCCTTCTGGCTTTTAAAGTTTCTTAGGAAAAGTCGGGTGGGTCTGCCATTATATGCTACTTGGCCTTTTTCTCTTATAGATTTTAGTATTCTTTCTTTGTTCTGTATATTTGGAGTTTCAATTATTATGTGGTGGGAGGAATTTCTTTTCTGATTCAATCTGTTTGGTGTTCTGTAAGCCTCTTGGACTTTTACTGGCACCTCTTTCTTGAGGTTTGTGATTTTTTTTTCTATGATTTTGTTGAAGATGTTCCTGTTTCTTGCAGTCTGAAGTCTTCTGTTTCATCTATGCCTATAATTCTTAGGTTCCATCTTTTCATCAATTCCTTGATTTCTTGAATGTTATGGTTGAAGACTTTTGTAGATTTCTCATTTTCTTTGGTTGTTTTACTGATTTCTTCAATCAAGTCTTCCATGCCTGAGATTCTGTTTTTCATCTCTTGTGTCCTATTGGAGATACTCATGTCTGTAGTTCCTGTTCTCTTTCCTTGGTTTTCCACCTCCAGGATTGTCTCTTCTCGTGTTTTCTTTATTGCTTCCATTTACAATTTCATGTCTTGAACTGTTTTATACATTTCCTGTTCCAGTTTGGTTGTTTGAGAAGGTCTTCATCAACTCCACATCTGACAGAGGGCTAATATCCATAATATCCAAAACATATAAAGAACTCAAGAAATTAAACAAGAAACAAAATAATACAGTCAAAAAATGGGGTACAGAGCTAACCAAGAATCCACAAAAGAGGAATCTCTAATGGTGGAGAGACATTTGAAGAGATGCTCAACATCCTTAACCATGAGAGAAATGCAACTCAAGATGACTCTGAGATTCCATCTCATACTGGTTAGAATGGCTACATTCAAACTCAAATGACAGCACATGCTGGCAAGGTTGTGGAGAAAGAGGAACATTCCTCCATTCTTGATGGGAGTGCAAACTTGTACAACTACTATGGAAATCAGTCTGGCTATACCTTCTAAAGCTTGGGTTAGCTGTACCTCCAGACCCAGCCATACCACTCCTTCGCATATATCTAAAAGATTTCTCACCAAACCACAAGAATATCTCCTCAAGTATGTTCACTGCAGCTTTATTTGTAATACCCAGAAACTGGGAAAACCCCAAATACCTTTGAACTGAAGAATGGATAAAAAATTGCAGTACATTTGCACAATGGATTACTGCTCAGCTATCAGAATCAAGGAAATCATGCAATTTTCAACCAAATGGATGGAACTAGAAAAGCTCATTCTGAGTGAGCTAACCCAGACCCAGAAAGATACATATGGCATGTATTCATTTATGACTGGATTTTAGCCATAGAGTAAAGGAAAGTTATCTTACAATCAACAGACACAAAGGAAAAGGAGCATGGACTTTGTTCCCTGTTAGTAGGACACTTCACTCTAATGGGAAAAGAGGAGACTCTTAGTCTTCATGTGATTGATGAACTAAGGGGGGCTGATATGTGGAGGCACCCCACATGGGAGGAGTAGGATAGGTAGGAGAGGGTATAGAGCATGGGAGGATAGAATTGGTAAGGATGAAGGGAGAGGGCCATGGTGAAGATGTGACTTGAATTAATAAATAATTTAAATAGAAAACAAAATGAAAAACCAATCAAGGTTTCAGATGAAAGAGTCTGTCAATCAGGAATACTGTCTTCTCTGAAGGCCACACTGGTGATCATGGTTTCACTTACTGGATTGTTCACATGGGTTTTGGCAGCCTTAAATCCTGAATGGGTCCTGACAGAATGTTTCAGTTACCTGTCATGTGTCTTTTGCAAACATTCTCAAAACAAGGCATCTGGTTTTCCCCAGAGTGAGGACTCAAGAGAGAATCCAAACTCAGTCCAGATGGAAATCACAGTCTGTTTATATCAGAGTGTTGGCATCATACCCCATGCCTTCTGCTGTACTCTTGTCACCAGAAACCCACAGCTAAATCCAAACCACATGAAAAGGGAAGGAGAACAAATAATTTGTGAATATATTTTTCAGAAATATCAATGGCAAATGTTTTCTAGTTTATCTATTTGTTGGCTCCTTATATTCTTTGCTATATAAAACTTCTGAAGTGCAATTGATTATTTCTCTCATCATTTTTGTCTTTTCACACTGTATAAGGATGACTTTACATATAATATTGAAGCTTGTCATTTCTGTTTTATATATAAAACATCGTTTTAAATGCAAAAATTCAACTATTTGATTAACCTTAAATTTAACATCATGCTTTAAATGTGGTTATAAAATATTAAGTCTAGATTGGCATGGAAATGATACAATGTTATAGAAATAAAGATATGAAACAAAAGTGAAATGACTGTACAATGTATCCAATTAACTATTAATAATTTATATAGAGTAGATATTAGGTAGAAAATATGAGCATTGCTTCAAGATATATTGATGTTAGCAGGAAAATGTCTAATAAGGGCTGAAAATGACTAAAAATATTATATCTACCTCTCACTCACACATATATATATATATATATATAATATATATGACAGATATATGTAATTATACACGTATCCATACTCATAAAAGAGGTTATTATATAAAAATTTATAGAAATTTATCACATTAGCACACAAAATCTCTTGTTAGTAAAACTTTAAATAAACAGTTATTGATATTTTTGTGAAGTTTTTCTTTATTCACTAAAATTTCCATGCATGTTTTATGAATGGCAAACATTCTATAGTGTATATATTTTGATTAGATATATTTTTATTAGAAATATTGTATTAGATCATTGGAAATGTAAAGAATTTTTGGAAAGACAGAGTATACCACTCGATCATCTCTTCTTCACTGATCTTTAAAGTTCTTCATCTGTCTCAGTGGTCCAAACAGAATCTCCACAGGGACTCAGAAGCTAGTAAGAAGCAAGCAGTGCAGGACCGGGAATTAGTAGGGCTCTGGAGATTTGTGAGTTACATCAGAATTTGCGTTGAGAGTGTGAATACTCCAATCCTACTTTCTTTCATACATCTACTCTCAAAGTCTTTCTATTTTGCTTTCCCTTTTAATTATAGTTTAAAATAGGCACTTCCAGAACTTCACCGTATTAGCCAAGTTTCTGCACCTTTCCCCAACTGTCATATGTAAACTCAATGAGGGTTGTTGAGTGTAGCATTTAGTTGCATGGATAGAATATCTTGATTTCCTTCTGCCATTTTTGGAAGAGGGTCTTTGAGAGGTGACTCGTAGGAAAGACACTCATAGTTTTCCAAATGACTCTTAAACAAGTACACAGTTCTGTAGAGAGCTGCGATGTGCCACGCCCTAAAGATGGCGCCGGTTTC
>CAJQZJ010032698.1:1145453-1198336 GCA_907164525.1 Lophiomys imhausi | reverse complement strand
GCTGTTCATTTAGTATTTAGCCTGTGGGTTGGGTCTGCCCGGGCATTTGGAAGACTGTTTTTAAGGGACCTGAATAAACTGCTGGAGAAGAGCTTTTGCGAGTTGCGTCGTTCTTGCTGGTCGAGAGGGACGCGACACAGTTCCACCACACCTAGGCCATTACTTGACATTTACAACTGTCCCTTTCCATCTTTTACAAAAATGAAACCCTGTTTCTTTTTTCTTAATTAATTAATTAACTGGATTTACATCCCAACTGCAGTTGCCCCTCCCTCTTCTCCCAGTTGTTCCTCTGAAACCCTGTTTCCTTTGGAAAGAGATTTTTCAGTTTCTTTGGCAAGAAATGTCTATATTCTCTCTGTCTTATCTAACACTCACAATATAATATGTCAAGCTGTGCCACTGGGAAAGGAAAGGACTAATGCAGAATTCTGACAGGAGTCAGTCCATCTCCTTGTATAGAACAGAGTGAGGCAGACCTCACCTGCCTATTGATTACAGGTTAATCATTTCATTAACACATTGAATTTTTAAACATACTTATTCTTTTTTTCCCTGTTTATGTGTTTTGCTTCTAAGTGTACATGTCCAGGATATGATGTCTGGTGTAACAGAGGTCAAAAGAGAGCATCACATCACTTGGAACTGGGTCTGCAAAATGTAACTCAACCTGGGTCCTCTGCAAGAGTAACAAGTGGTCTTAACTGCTGAGCCATCTCTCTGGCACTATAGTATTTCACTTCTCATGAGTTCTAAAGCTTCTTTTCCTACAGTGCAAGCCAGGCAAGCCAACTTGATAGCAGACAATAAACTGAATTTAGTAAAAATTCATGATGAACAAACTAGCAATCCCCACACTCCAAGCTGTATACATGTCCTAACTATGAGGAAGATGCTGCTGCTCCATGCCTCCACTCCAAACATTTTGAGACAAAAGAGATAATATCCTATCCATCACAAGCTTGGACCTTTGTATATTTTAATACATTAATTATATTAATGCATGAATATATTAATTATAATGTATTGCATATGTATATAATGCATATACATTCATGATATGAAATACATCAGATAATATGTAATAATATTAATACATTAACACACTAATCATCAGCATATTAATATGTTAACAGTTAATATCTTCATAAATTAATATAAGCAATACATTAAAGTATTTATATAAATGATTATATAATGTACATGAAATAACATCATAAAATTAAGTGTAATAAATATTAATAAAATTAATATCTTATACAGAATATATTTTTAAACATATATAATATATTAGGGAATTAATAGAAATAATAATTTATGTATAATGTTTGGTATATTGATCATTTATGTATATTAATTGCCATAAACTTAGAAAATAAAAGAAAACAAACACTTGTAATAGAGCAGCTTGCTCAGCATGGGTGAGGCTCTTTGTTCAACCCCCAGAGAGGACAAATACCAAAATCTTACATATTTACACAAATGTTCTAGAACATAAGTGCAACCAGACTGCAGCTAAGCAGATTAATATTTTTTTTGTGTGTGCTATTAGTTTTCTTTCTTTTTTAAATGTTTATTTATTACTTCAGATTACATCTCCATCACAGTGCCCTCTTTCCACCCCTCCCATTCCTGCCCTCCCACCCTCTACCCCTATCCCTTCCATTCCACTCCTCTGGAGTGGTGTGTCCCTACATATCAGTCCCCCACCCTAGTTCAGCAATCATATGAAAGCCAAGAGCCTCCTCATACACTGGGGACCTACAAGGCAGTACCACTAGGGCAAAGTTTCTCATGGACAGGTAAATAAGTCTATGTTCCTGTTCCCTTTGGTGCATTGGTTGTAGTATAGCTATCCTGTACTATATGGCTAAAATCCAATCATAAGTGAATAGATGCCATGTACATCCTTCTGAGTCTGGGTTAGGTCACTCAGAATGAGCTTCTCTAGTTCCATCCATTTGGCTACAAATTGCATAATTTCCTTGTTTCTGATAGATGACTAGTATTCCATTGTGTAAATGTACCACAATTTTTTTATCTATTCGTCAGTTGAGGGACATCTGGGTTGTTTCCAGTTTCTAGTTATTACAATAAAGCTACTATGAGCATAGTTGAGGAGATATCCATGTGGTTTTGTGAGGAAGCATTTGGATAATATACCCAGGAGTAGTATGATTGGGTCTTGAGGGACAGCTATTCCAAGCTTTCTAAGATGTTGCCAGACTGATTTCCATAGTGGCTATACAAGTTTACACTCCCACTAGCAATGGAGGAGTGTTCCTCTTTCTCCACAATCTTGCCAGCATGTGCTGTCATTTGAGTTTTTGATCTTAACCATTCTGAATTGTGTGAGATGGAATCTCAGAGTCGTCTTGAGTCTTATTTCTCTGACGATTAAGGATGTTGAGCAATTCTTCAAGTGTGTCTCAGCCATTAGAAATCACTCTTTTTTGAATTCTTGGTTTAGCTCTGTTCCCCATTTTTTGGATTGGATTATTTGTTTTCTTGCTGTTTAATTGCTTGAGTTCTTTATAAATTATGTATATTAGTCCTCTGTCATATGTGGGGTTAGTAAAGAACTTTTCTCAATCTGTAGGTTAGTGTTTTGTTCGAATGACAGTGTCCTTTGCCTTATAGAAACTTTTCAGTTTCATGAGGTCCCACTTATTGATTGTTGGTCTTAGAGCCTGAGATATTGATGTTATATTGAGGAAGCTGTCACCTGTGCCAGTAAGTTTGAGGGTTTTCCAAACTTTCTCTTCTATTAGATTTCATGTGTCGACTTTATTTTAAGGTCTTTGATCCACTTGGACTTAAGTTTTGTGCAAGATGATAAATATGAGTCTATTTGCATTCTTTTACATTTTGCCATCCAAATAGTCAGCACCATTTGTTAAAGATGCTGTCCTTTTTCCATTGTACAGTTTTGGCTTCTTTGTCAAAAATTAAGTGACCATAGGTGTGTGGGTTTATTTCTGGGTCTTCAATTCGATTCCATTGTTCAACTGGTCTGTTTTTATAACCGTACCATGGTTTTTAAATTACTATTTTTCTGTAGTATACCATGAAATCTGAGATGGTGACACTTCCAATTTTTTTTATTGTACAGGATTGATTTAGCTCTTCTGAGTTTTTTGTTGTTCTGTATGAAGTTGATAATTCTTCTTTTAAGGTCTGTAAAGAATTGTGTTGATATTTTGATAGGAATTGCATTGAATCTGTATATTGCTTTTGGTAGGATGGCCATTTTTATTATGTGGATCCTACCTATCCACGAACATGGAAGATCTTTCCATCTTCTGATATCTTCTTCAATTTCTTTATTCAAGGACTTGAAGTTCTTATCATACAGGTGTTTCACTAGCTTGGTTAGAGTTACCCCCAGGTATTTTATATTGTTTGTCTATTATAAAGGGTGTTGTTTCCCTAATTTTTTTCTGCTCATTTATATTTTGTTTAAAGAAGAGTTACCAATTTTTTTAAAGTTAATTTTGTATCCAGCCTAAATTCTATCAGTTCCTGTAGCTGGGATAGTAAAGCAGATAGAATTACAGTGTTGCAGCAAGAAGAAATTGGTGTAGATCAGTTGTGATTTAATGAAATAAAAACTCGACTACCTAAAAATTCTTTTTATAAATAAATTATCAACAGAAAAATAATATAAGCATTAAAATATTTTTTTTATTCTGACAAAATGAATGTAAACTCATGAATTACTGGACAAAGTTTGTTTGCATTTCTGTGTTCTGTATCTTTTGTATTGTAACTGCATAGGATTTTCTCCATTGATGAAATATGATGAATCCATGCGATTGATGGTGTAAACTTCAGCTAAGACTCTGTTGTTATTATTCCTCTGTCTTGCATTATGTGTGTTTCAAATGCTGTGGATGTGTAAAGTAATCTGGACTCTTATTGACTGTGCTTCATCACTTGCAGGTGTGTGGCAGGCCCTGGAGGACAACAAGTGCCCTCTGAGGAGAGTCCTTTGGAAAACTGGACTCTGGAATTGTAACAATATTTGCTCTAAGAATAGGGTGCGCTTAAACCTGTGTATATGTGCTTTATTCCTTCTATTTAGACTTTTGAAAAAACACAGCAGTGCTATCTCTGGACATCTGGTGGTGTGGTTTATTTTTGTACCAAGTCTATTCTACCTGTCAAAATTTTTGAATTTTATTTTGATTTCTGTTACATGAAATTTTTCAACAAATCATCAAATTAGTGAAACATGCTGTTTTTTTCCTGGGGAGGATGGCACAAGAGTCAACAGAGTGAGTTCCAAGATAGCCAGGGTTATACAGAGAAACCTTGTCTAATCTTCCTTGCCCCAGAGTTAGAAAATCTCATGAAGAAATTTATCTTTTGATAGTATACTTGATACTTTACATTTTATTTTTGAAAAAGTAGAACTTCTGTGTTTCAAAACTGTACTTTTACTACAAGGAAACAGATTCTTTAGTTCTCCTCTTTAAGCCCTAGAATTCAAACAAAGTGTTCTCTTTTCTGTAGGGATTTGTCTTCTGATTTGATTCCCCTTTTACCCATTGAATTGGTGCTTCGGAAGTAGATTGACAGGTTAGACATGCTAACTATAATATTAGAAACTTGGGAGTAGAAGTAAGAAGGGATTTAGAACCATGCCAGACTTTAGGAGTACTGTTTCATGATTAGATTACAATATTAAGCCACCTCAAAACTAGTATTCCAATTTCTGAAATGGGAGAATTGCATTACCAAGATGTTAGGTTGTATGTGAGTGGTCTTCTAAGAAACGGCAGATATGGAAGCCAAGAACTTATGCTCTGTAGTCCTGGACCACACTTCCTCCCAGGAAAAACAGCACATTGTACTAATTTCATGATTTGTTGCAAAATATAAGAAAAATAAAATTCTAAAACTTCGACAAATGAATGGACACAGCGCAAAAGTAAACCACAACACCAGATATCCAGAGATAGCACAGTTGTATTTTTATAAAAGTTTAAGTGGAATAGAAGGGATAAAACTATAATTTCATACCTATAAAAGTATCTTTCACATACAATGGCATGGCATAGCCAGTCTCAGCAAAGAATGAAGGAAATTTCAAATATGAATCATAAAATCTCTTATGATTTACAGGGATATAAAATATTAATCATCAAAACAATGATATAAATGTATGTCTACATGCATATATTACACAGAATATGACTAATGATTATAACCATCAATTCAAATAAGTATTCTACTATTCACTGCATTTTCATGGGTGTTTGGAGAGAATGACAATGTGTCACCATGGGTACTGTAAGGTTATTTGTTTTGTTGGAGGAAGATAGAGACAGAAAAGAGCTTTGAATACCAGGAGTGGATAAATGCAACACCTCCAAAATTAAAACACATCAGAGACATGATTTCTCAACCCTTGCCACTCTCTTGCTTCCTCTCAATTTTGTGTTTCATGTTATGTTTTAGATTTCTGGCCTGTCAGTCTATTTCTCAAACACCAATTTAAAGGTTAAAAGATTAAGGAAATCAGAGAAAAATTAACTGTATGTGCTCAAAAATTATCAGAAAGCCTGGACATGTGCTGAGCATTGACCAGTGACTTAACCAGCCAGGATTGTTTCTGTTGTATCAAACCTGGAGGCAAGGAACCTGGTAACTGACTCCTGCACAGATGGCTATGAGCAGAGATTTCTCGTCATATCTCTCAGTCTCTACTCTCAAGGCCTTAGCATGCTTCATCATCATGTCCATATCCTGCCATTCAATAAGAACACAGACACAAAATAAATCTGAAGGTGCCAATAGCATTTTGAGGAGCCTTTGTAAAAACTGCCAAGTACCCTATTTCCTCAACCTCCTGGACCTACTCAAACAGATGGCTTCATGGAGTTTTGAAGGGGATATTCTAGTGCCAGATGCTTTTGAAAAATTCTATTACCAAGACCAGGAGAGGAGAACTGATATCCTAAAGGGATATAGTAGAGATTCTGGCATGGAAAAAGAAACCAAAACCCAGAATTAAAAGTGATTTCTAAAGTCAAGCAGTGTATAAGTGGCAAGCTTAAATGCATAGCAACCAGTATGTTCTGTGAGGGTCTTTCCTCTACAGACTTTGTATACGTAGTCAGAATTGCAGCACTCTGTATTGGAACTCACCTAGGTCAAAGTTAAGGGTAGGGGACAGAATAAAATCGATTGGATGGAATCCCATACCACCTTAAAGATTTATATACTTCTTTGTAGGCCTCTGTTTCCTAATGTGTACAATGGCATTGCTGAAAGTTCAACCCTGTTTAAGGGGTTAAAACAGCTGGCTTAAACAGCTATATTATGAATGGGGAAAATGGTGAGCATATGTCAAATATAACTGTGTGTGTTTTTTCCTTTACAGATAAGGCAACAGAGACTTCCCAGTGGGGAAAGGAAGGCCTGCAATCACTAAATAAGTTAACTCAAATACTTGAACCTGGTCTTCTTTGCTATAGAATAAGGGATAATCAATGAGTCTATAAGATGAATAGGAGTGAACTAGAGGATCTGGACGAAGTTAGGAAAAAGCCTCTGACTATTGACCAGTAGTCTTGGAAAGACAAGAGAGAGAGATTAAAGGGTTTGCATGACGAACCATCTTAGGAGGACAGCCAGTTCCTCCGTCACTGAATGTATACAGTTTGATGCTAGCTGAGATACTATCAAACATTCCAGAGACTGTCTCCAACAAATGCTTATGATAGATCTCATGTTCAAAGCTGGACCTGGGTGGGGAAGCATCAGTATAAATCTGGTACATGCAGCTCTGTCTGTGGGTAAGAAAGGCTACAGAGCAATGAAGGAGCACAATGAGACCGAGACTGGAGATCTCACACTCAGGATGGGGGCCAACATTGGTAAGAATTATGAGAACATCAGAATAAGAAAGGCTACTGCCAGAATCTTCTTTAAAATTTACTTCAGTTTACGTGTATTAGCATTTTTGTCTCTAGAGGCCAGAAGATGACATTGAAATCCCTACAGCTGGTTGTGAGTTACCGTGTGGGTGCTGAAATCTGAAACCTAGTCCTCTACAAGAGGAAAATGTGCTCTTAAGATGGAGCAAACTCTTTAGCCCATATAATAAGAACCTACCACCAAGGTAAATTCTAAATATGTTGATTTCCTGGCCTAAATCCTAGTATTCTGTATGAAATAAGCATACTGACATTGCTATAAGAATGTACACTAAGAATTAAGAATTAAACAGTATCATGTAAATTAAGTATGAACTCTGTGGCCTGGGACCTTTTAAGTGTACAGTTTATGGTAGTTGTTGCCATGTAATAAAAACTGAGAGATAATTGCCTCCTACATCCTAGGGAGGAGACCCATGTGATGAGAAAATGAAAATCAAGTATCACGTAAGATGATGGGCATTTTAGTTTGTTATATAAATGTTGCCAAATGCGTGTGGGTATCAGACTTTTGGTGAATGAGTGGCATTAGATTTAACTGGGTTATAACCTAGTTACAAGAGGGTGACAGACAAATTTTTCCATCATTTTGGCGATAAAGAAAGTGAGGTAGAGGTTTATTGGGAAATGTTACGTATGGGACATGTATAAAACCTTAATATTATTTTGTTTAATTTGTCATTCATCTGTTTAAGTATAAGCATGTCTACAGAGAATAAAGGGTCAGTGGAGGAGCAGAGAAGATACTGGCAAGTAAAATGATGAATGTGGAGGAAGATGTGTCCTGGCTGGGGGACTTTCTCATGATGCTGGTTATGTATCTGTAAGGCAGATAAAGACACAAACCTCTCAGTACAACATCACGTAGCAAAATTATCTAATTACAAATATGATTGCAAGGACTTTAAAGTATAATTGGATCAGTTGTATAGAAAGCCTCAAGTAGTTTTAAAAATGAAATAATTGAAAAATGTTTCTTGAATTATTAATTAGTCATTGTAATATAAAACTCAAATTGCCTTTAGTTTAGGTACAACATGAATTAGAAGGCCTTTACCTATAAACATTAATTCAAAAAATCATGTTTCAGAAGTGTTTAATAGCTAAGTGAATTAACCATAATGTAACAGAATCATCTAATGAAAATATATTAGTTTTCCATATGGATAGATTAGAGGAATCTCATGGTTTAGTAAACAAAATAATTGAGATTTATTTTTTACCAACCATATGTGATAGATATTCTGGGAATTTGACAAGGGAAGAAGAGCCTCAAAGAATTTTCTGGTGGTGTATTGATATGTATCAGGTTGCTGTCACTTATGAGCCTGCTACATATCTCTGGTAATAGCAGCAGAGGCCTGTTTTCAACAGCAAGAGCCAGTGTGATGGAAGAGGAGGAAGAAAGGCTCACAGTGACAAAGGTCACATGATTCATCCTGATAATCTAGAATAATACCCACTTTTTGAAATCCTTAACTTGATTAAATAAGAAAAGTCTATTTGGCTTGTAAATTAATAGAGAAATTTCAAGGCATTTGGATCTGATGCCACATTAGCAAGGAAGCATTGCTCTACCTACCTCAGTGCTTTACCCACATTGTCACTTAATACACATGACAACTCTTTAGGGTTCCTATAATTGAAAATCAGAAAGATTAAGATATATCATGTGTGTATCATGTGTGTACAGTTCAAGCCTAATCTCACTTTCTGTTACAATAGAACATTTGCTCATGATCTGAAGTAGCATTAAGTATTATTATATATTAACCTAGAAAAAAATAGAAAACAATTAAATATGTACAATAGTGTACCAATCTAAGGGGAAGTAAATTTCAAATTGGTCAAACCAGAAGAAAGAAAAGAAAAAGGAAGCTGGGTAACAAGTCACTGCAAAACAAAAACAAAAACAACAACAAAAGTGAGAATAAAACGTGGTCAAACCAAGAAAGGACACCGTTGATCTTCCTGGAGATGGGTACTACTAAAACAGACTCATAAGTGTTGTGGAATGTTTAATATCATTGCTTCTGATAGGTTGATTTCAATGCTGAGGTCTGGTTACCACCCCTTCTGAGGCATTCTCTTGATTGGTTAATAAAAGTCGCTTATGGCCAATTAGCTGGGCAGAAAGAGTATAGGAAGGTGGGACTTCCTGATATTAGACAGGAACCCTGAGCACACACAGAGAATCTCCACTTTCCACCCAGAGTCACAGAAGGAGACAGATGTCTTGAGAACACTGGAAGGTAATCACAGGCACATGGCGGTTTGGGATTAGGTGATCTGGGTCTACTTAGAGTAGCTAATTGAGAGTCTGCCCAGCTAAGGGCTAAGCATTAAAACATTAAAAGGTCTTGGTATATTTAATTATTGGGGAAAAGACTATTGTGGCTTATAGACCCTCAGTCCAAGCAGTCCTGGGCCATCAGACTTCCAGACTCCCAGACTTCCCCCAAACCCAGGCAAAGCTCCTACCAAGCTGCTGGTATTTCTACTGGCCTAATATAACAACTTATATTAATTAACAGAGTTTAGGTTACAGGTGGTGTAGGCCACCCTTGGTCTTTGGGCTCTTTCCCTGTGATAAATCAGCCAACCAGTTAAGGCAGGTGTCCTGTTCCTTTGCTAAGCTGCCTGCTCCTCTGCCAAGCCGCCCAGTGCTCTGCTGGCTTTATCTTACAGTTTATACATACTAAAAACCACAATAATTAATTAAATTGCAGTTTCACATAAGCTTAAAGGGGCTCATATATTCTGAATGCAGATGACACTAGTGTTAAACCATGGAGTTTGCTGGTGCTTCTGTTCGTTTTACTAATGGCATCTATCTGAGTTTGTTTTATTTCATTTTGAGATCAGTTTTCTGTAGCTTAGAACTCATTGGAATTCTGAAGCACAGATGGTGCATGTGTTAAAACTTATTTTCTTCCATCAAATTGGACTGAATTTCATTATGAAGGCACGGTTTCAGCAGAATAGGCTGGTAGTCAGGGATAACCTGATGTACCTTGGAGAGACCCAAACCAAATTGACTGCAAATGAGTGCAACAAGCATTCCTACATTGTTTCTTTGTCTGAAAACCTGTTAACAGGTTTCCGTTTGGATCATACATAATCCAAGGCAAATGCTACCCAGCAAAATCCACTCCAGACTAATGTGAGTAAAATAGGCAATACACAGAGACAGACAGACACACACACACACACACACACACACACACACACACCAATAATTGATGAATTAAAACTTTGAAGATGGAGAGATGACTTGATATTTAAAAGTGTTTTCCTGTGTGTGTGTGTGTGTGTGTGTTTTAAGATTCACTTTGCATTAGATAGCCAATAAAGGGACTTGTCTCTATCCTTATCCCTTCTATGTAAGTATGTACAATATAATATATGTAATATATTATATATAATACATATATGTGTTTACATTTGTCATACATACATGTGTATGAATGTGTGTAACCAATATAATCAAGAAAAAAGAGGTTATCAACTTAAAAATTAGGTATTTTGGGTATGTGGGGGGATGAAAGAAGGTAACTGTGTGCTGCTAGAATGAAGAAAGGGAGAGTTGAAGTGATATGATTCTATATAATTTAAAAACATGTTTTAAAAACAGTGCTCACTGCTATTGCAGAGGATTGGAATTTGTTCCACTATCCATATTGGGCAGCCCATAACAACCTGTAACTGAAGCTCCAGGGGACCAAACACCCTCTTCTGGCCTCCATGAGAAATTTCCTCATGTGGTACACATACTCAGACAAACATGTAGATAAATATAGATACATAAAAATTAAAAAAAAATTTTATGTTTTATAATTACTTAAATGTGTTCTTTTTCATTTTTAAGGGTATTTATGCCTTTTTCTTTCTTTCCAAACACCACAAAACATGTTAGAATAACTAATTAGTCTTAGGTCTACTTTTAATGTTCAAATTTTAATTAGTCAAGAAAGTGATAATACAATTGTAATTAAACTGATTGAGAAAGATGATTCTTATTTTGATATTATTTTAGCTAATCTATATTTATCAAAGACAAGAAACATAATGCACAATTACATTGTGTGAAGTTCTGAATCACAGAAAAGGCTGAATACAATGGGTAATTCAAGGCACAGCATGCAGTATGGTGGGCTTGTCTGCAAATCTTAATAGGGGACGTTTAAGAAAATGAGGCTGCTCTATGTCCTGGAGGTTTTGATGACTACTATCTTCTGCACATTTGCCAAAGTCTGTTGCCTTTTATTGGAGAAATTTTATTTTATTCAACCAACAACAAAGCAGAAAGCTGGCAATAAAAACATGAACACTATCAATTTGGAGAGTTCCTGGACAGTGGCTGTATTCTTCAGCTTAGCCTGGCCTCCTATGGAGGACTAAGCTAAACTTTTCTTTAGGGCAAACAGATTGAATCTCATGTCAGAGTTTGACTATGAAAAGAATATGTTTTAATGGCAACAAGTAGAAAATGAAAGTAGGATGTGAGTGGTTTCAAAGAGGATGTGGCTCAGCAACAGAAGGTTGGAGATAACAGATACTTAAACCCTTTAGGAGAATTGTAAGAACAGTATTTTGCTCCAGTGCTGTAATTCCAAATTAAACTGGATGCTGAGTTTGATAATCAGAATGTTTCCTTGAAAACCAAACTTCAACAAGGCCTGTGTTGGACATGTTTCATCCTTGATTGAGCTGGGTAACAGTGGTGCTGACAAACTGAACAAAATGCTCTGTATGTTAGGAACTGCTCTGACTGTGACCCAACAGCCCCTAGCCTTTCATTTTACTGAGGGTTTACTGTGAGCCACAGAAACATGTAAGGTGGATACCAATGCTAAAAGGTATCATCTTTCCAGTGTTGTAGCTTATCTTGTCCAACTGACCCAGGGCTTTTGGCTATGATGGGAAGTTTTTGGCCCAGTTGTCGTTGACGCAAAGATGTGGGGTCCTGGACAATCACAGTTGACAATGATCCATTGGTAACAGTGGAACCTGTGTTTGTTGTCTTTTGCCAGTGTAGACTAAAGACACAGACATTCATGATTGTGGGAAAGCAAGGGTGAATCAAGCTCTATAAAGAATAATTACAGGAAGGTGAGAAATTAAAATAAATGAGGGAAATTCTTAAAAGTGGATGAGTTCCTGACAGAGCATTTAAACTTCATTGTCTAGAATGTTTTATAGAACCACAGCACAAACTGGACAATGGCTGAGGTGATAATTGCCATGGTGCAGTTAGTTCATGGACCAAGCAAGCAGAAAGCCCACATTCTGTAAGCATGGGCCTTTGGCTCAACGTAGAGATAATGATACACTGTTCATAGGCTGCCTTCCCAGTTAAGGGTGTTCAAAACATCTCATTTTTCATGTCTTTGATTCTGGCTGTGTTAGTTGTTTGTCTTAACTGTATATTAGGGTTTAGTCCTTGGCAGGTGCCTCAAACGCTGTTCTTATCACTAAGATCTCTGTTCTCATGGCTATGAAAAAGTAACTGTGGCTATTCTTAGTTAATCTTAGTTGATTCCTTATCCATGAAATAGTGTAGTTCCTAGACTCTCCTTTTTGAAATAGGTGCATGATGCCTAGAAATAGTGTGGTACAGTTAGCTGCATTAGTAGCAAGAACATGTACAATAACATGTATAATAAGGAATAGTGCCTAGCATATGTTCACTCCTGAAGTGGGGTGAGATTGAGGGGTGGGAAATCATCATGGAAGCTCACCAGCTAGCCTTGCAACACTGGTCTCATTTGCTAAGAGCCTGTCTGTCAATCTCTAAAAGGTCTATTTGGCTATCTCATATCTAGATACAGGCATCTTTGTTTCTCATCCTTAGTATTCTTGGCTTCTTAGTTTTAATCCTAACATCCCTTTGAACCCTAACATCCATTCTTACTGACTCATCTGTGAGTATCTTGTCTTTACTATGGGCTCTTTTCTCCTACTATCTAGAGAGATATGGCTCCTAAATCAATATCGTTCAGAGAGGCTTCTGAGAAAATAGAAGTTTCTCTTCCATTTTAACTTATTTGAATACAAGCTAATGACATGGGGCTGACTTCCTCTGCATGAGCCTCATTAGAATAGTTCAGAATGATCACATGTGTAGTAATTTAGGGGTAAGGACATGGGGCCCTTTGCTTTGGTTAAAAACAAACCCTCCTTTGGGAAGTGACTTAATTTCCTTTGGAAGGTTTTGTTATGTAGCCCAGGTTGGCTTTGATCTCATTGTCATTTTCCTTATTCTTCAAAGTGCTAGAGTGATAGGAGTTTTTCACCATATCCAGGAGTTTGCTACCCTACTCAGAAAATACTAACTTTACTATTAAACTAGAAGAATAGTCCACAAGAAGTCTGTTTGTAAAGCTTTTGCCAAAAAGAAGAGAAGTAGAACAGAAAAAAAGTAGAGGTTGATAAAATTCAGGGAAAAATGACAGAGAGTGAGAGGAGATGTCATGGGACTAACAGAAATCAGACTGGGTGGAATTAGAGTCCATAGAGAAGAATTTACATATTAACTCATGATTAGGCTGCACTCTTACTGTGAAATATCACCTAGATAAGTAAAATTATTTTGTGTGTGCCAAAAGATTTTTTGTTTGGTTACTGAAATAACAAATCATACACAGTGAAGAATACAAGTGGGATCAATGTGACAGTTGCAAGAATGATGTAATCAAAGGCTGGTGCCCTGGGCCTGGGAGGAACAGTAACTGATTCCAAGAAGGCTTAAACTCAAAAGCATCTGAGCTGGTTGTCTCTGGGGTAGGGCTGCTGTAGCTGCTTAAATAGTAAGAAAGGTCCTCCCATCCCAGAGTGTTCTCTGCATAGGTTCTCCCTTTCTTTCTCACTCTCTGTCATTTATCTATCTATCTATCTATCTATCTATCTATCTATCTATCTATCTATGTATCTCTTTCTTCAATACCCCCTATATGCTACCACAGGACATTAGAATATACTGAATAAGCTAATGTAAATATAACACCTCTTGAAATTTGAAGTTGAATAAATCTTGATATTTGTAATCACACATCTAACTGTTCTTTCCTTCTTCTCTCCATTCCTTCATTCATTCACTCCTTTATTAAACACTCTTAAGTACCCACTACAAAGAAAATCTTTTTTGAGCATTGTACATGAACTGATGTTATTGACACAGAATGGAAATCTCGTTCCTTTGTACCTTATGTCTACCAGTATTAAATGCATATGTATTAATATCTACCTCATTGGATTATTGACAATTAGAGTGGTTAATAAATAAATATGAAGTACTTCATTTCTTTTTTATAGTTTTAATTTATTACATCAAGTTACATCTCCATCATAGTGCCCTCTTTCCACCCCTCCTAGTTCCACCCTCCCACCCTCTCCTCCTTCTCCCACCCTTCCCACTCCTCTGATGTGGAGTGTCCCTACAAATCAGTCCCTCTCAGTTTAACAGTCACATGAGGGCTAAGAGCTTCCTTTTGCACTGGGGGGCTACATGGTAGCACCCCTAGGGCAAATTGTCCCATTGATAGGTAACAAAGTCTATGTTCCTGATCTTTTTGGTGTGTTGGTTGTAGGATAGCTATCCTGTAGTATATGGCCAAAATCAAATTATAAGTGAGTAGATGCCATGTGCATCTTTCTGAATCTGGATTAGCTCATTCAGGATGAGCTTTTCTAGTTCCATCCATTTGGCTGTGAATTGCATGATTTCCTTGTTTCTGATAGCTGAGTAGTAATCCATTGTGTAAATGTACCACAATTTTTTTATCCATTCGTCAGTTGAGGGATATCTTGATTGTTTCCAGTTTCTAGCAATTACAAATAAGGCTGCTATAAACATAGATGAGGATATGTCCTTGTGGTTTTGTGAGGAATCATTTGGGTGGATACCCAGAAGTGGTATGGCTGGGTCTCAAGGAAGTACTTCATTTCTAATAGAGATGAACATGTTGCACATTGACTGTATACTCAATGAACTCATATGCTTTGACATAAATACCTTTCTTGAGGTGCAGGAGAACCAAGAAAAAAAATAAATTTGAGATTCTTTATTATTCTACTTGAGGATATGACATAGCAATATTGGGAAAATTTATTCTGAGCTCAATATTCTTACTATCAGAGTTAGTGTCAAGGAAAATAATCTAAAATTTTGGGACTTAAATTTGAGGTTATGGGCATAGTGGTTTATAATACCAAGTGTAGGCAGGAGGATCACAGGTTTAAGACCAGTTGGGGATACCTAGAAATACCTTTTATAAAAACAAACAAACACACATACAAACAACAACAACAACAAAAACCTCAAAGATATACAACCTGCTTTGTAACAAAAAAAATTCTTAAGGTTGTTGAGTATGAATTGTATCAGTCTGTTTACCTGATTACTTACATTAATTTATTCATGAAGTTTGCTCTGTAGAATATATCTTTTTGCATATGAGTGAGTTCACCATGTGGCTAAGATTGCCAGCAGGTCAAACTGTATTTGCATCCTTTACCTTAAGAAATTCATGTCAAGACACTCCCTGCAAACATACAGGTGACTGGAGAAAGGAAAGTAGGTGAGCTAACTACAGACCTTCATTTCTTCCTCTTCTCCTCTAAATAACCAGCCCCAGCCTCATTCCCAGCTCTGCAACAGAAAGCTTGCTGCATCCTACCTTACCCTGTGCTCCCACCTCCAGGGAATCCCTTAAGTTTTGCTCTTCTAACCATCCTTCCCCCAAGCTTAGCTTTATCCCAGGCCACAATTCCAGAAGAGACTCCCTGTCTTCCACATACCATTGCTTCCAGGGAAGCAAGCAGGCTAATTGAAGCTCCTTACCTCTATTTTTCTATGTTCAGTCCTGTAGCTTTATCTCCAGCTCTCTAGCATACCTTCCACTGTGCCTTCTCTTCATTTCCTGTCCCCATTTCAAAAGACTAACTAACCAGATTCTGGTGGAATACTGAGGTTTCCCTTTGCTTGTGAATCCCCATGACTTCTTCCAGCCCATCACTGGAATCACTGGAAGTGATTCTTAAGTCTCCGTCCCAATACCCAGAAACACATTTTACCAGAAACCTCCAATGGCAACACCTATTAAGACTCAAGAGGATTTTACTATGAACAATACACAGCTACCACAGTTTTGTACGAGCCAGAGAGAAAACAGAAACTGAGGAACAAAGTGCTACCCATCAAAACCAGATATCAGCATCTAGAATGATTTTCCTAATCTTAGATGCCCAGACACAGTGCAATAACACAATCAATAGCAGGAAGGATAATATGTGGCCACTAGAGCCCAACCACTCTACCACAGTGGGCCCTAAATATTCCAACATATGTGAAGCACAAGTAAAAGACCTTACAACAGCCTTAATGAATATGATAGTAATATTTAAAGAGGAAAAAAATAAATCCCTTAATGACATCTATGAAAATAGAAGTAAATAACGAGAAGAAATTGTGAGTCTCCCTTTACTCAGGGGTCATTGGTCAATGGTCCACAAGGGAAAGGTAAGCAGAGGCTGGAACCAGGCTTCAGACAGCCATGAGTGTGATAATCAGATTTCTGAGAGATAGTTTCAACTTTATTCGGGGTGAACAAGGGCTATATAGATCTTGGGAAGTGGGTAGGGGTTTATAGGGTGGGTGTACATTATTGGCTGGGGCTGAGGTGCTCGGAATGCCTCATTTACATGAAGAGAAATTCCAGTACTTGCCAGGCAGGTTTTTATCAGGAAGAAGGAGTTGAACTTGTAATTTGGCCACAGGCTACATGACTGTCCTCAGAGGTGGTAGAGGTGGGGGTCTTGCTTAGAGACACTCCAAATAAAGTCAGGTGGAGAAGAGGAAGACCTATTGAGAGAGGGAGTTCTCAACTTTGTGCCAAGCTGGGAGATCTATCTGGATATGGTGGACTGTGACCTTAATAGCAGGATCTTCCAATAAGAAATGAATAAAGCAGTTCAAGGCCTGGAAGTATAAATAGAATCAATAAAAAAACACAAACAGAGAAATCTGGAAATGAAAAATTTAGGAACTGAATCAGAAACCACAGAGAGAGGCAAGCTTCAATAACTGAATACAAGATATAGAAGAAAGAATATTAGGAATTGAAGACATGATAGAAAATTAGATACAGAAATCAAAGAAAAATGTTAAATCTAAAAATTCCTGGAACAAAACATTCAGGAAATCTGGGACACTGTGAAAATACCAAATCTAAGAATACCAAGAATAAAGGAATGAGAAGAAACCCATGCCAATAGGACAAAAAAATCATAGAAGAACAAAAAAAGAAATCATACTAAAAAGGGGTAGATGACAAGAAATAATCAAACTCATGGCTGAAATCAATAAAATAGAAACAAACTAAAAAAATACAAATATTGAAATAAAGAGTTGGTTCTTTAAGACAGTCAGTAAGATTGACAAATACTTAGCCACATGAACCAAAAGGCTGAGAGACAGTGTCCAAATTAACAAAATTGGAAACAAAAAGGAAGATATAGCAACAGACACTGAGAAATCACAGGACACACTTTAAAAGCCTGTACTCCACCAAACTGGAAAATATGAAAGAAATGGATGTGTTTCTGAATATATACCACTTACCAATGTTAAATCAAGACCAGATAAGTGACTTAAACTGACTGATAACCCCTAATAAAATAGACATTAAAAGTCTCACAAACAAACAAACAAACCAGAGACAGAATATTCATGTGCAGAATTTTATCAGATTTTCAAAGTAAAGTTTATGCCAATACTTTTCAAATTATTCCACAAAATAGAAATGGAAGAAATATTGTCCAGTTTGCTTTACAAGGTCACAATTACCCTGGTACCCAAATCACATGAAGACCAACAAAGAAAGAGAATTACAGACCAATTTCCCATATGAACATGGAATTTCTGAGTATGGGAACAAGTGAGTTTCTGATTTTTGTGCCTTGTATTGGACTCTTTTCCTTCTGCTGGTTTGCCTTGTCCAACTTCCATGTGATACTTTTTGTTTTATCTTATTATATTTTATTTTGTTGTATTTTAAAGGAATTAATGAATAAATCTAAACCTAGAATGAATGTAAACTAAGGTAAAGGTTAACAACATAACTGTCATTTATACCTGTTGGGAGAAGGAAAATCAGTTTTCTTTGATAGAATGACTCTCGGTATATCAATCACTCCCAGGCAAATATCATGTTCAGTATTTGACAAATAAATAATGGAATCCACAGGTTTGGCCTTTGTTTTTGGTGTGTGTGTGTGTGTGTGTGTGTGTGTGTGTGTGTGTGTGTGTATTTTCTATAGTTTGCTGTTTTGTTTGCTTTTGGGGTGATGTTGTATTTTATTTTCTATGTTTGAAATGTTTTGTTTTTTTACTTGTTTAGTGAGAAAGAATTTAAAGTTGGGAAAGTAGTTAAGGGGGAGGATCTGGATGAACCTGGGGGAGGGAAAGAATATGATCAAACTTTAAATTAAAAAGTGGTTTAAATAATAAAATACTTAAAAGATTAGAGAATAATAAAAAATTTAAAACTTCACTTTATAAAAAAAGGAGAATAAGAAAGCATAAATATTCAAGGATAAAGAAGGATGAATCATTGTTCATGAATAATGGGCACCAGTGATGGAATAGAAACAAAATGTTTTTCAATTTCTGACCCTGTCATGGATGTTTCTTTCATACTTTCTTTCTTTTCTTTGGTGGCCTATGAGAAAATAAAAATATATTCAATAATGAAAGTGTGACATCCAGTTTTAAGTTATACCACTTCAGAATAGCTTTCCTGACTGTATAGAAATCCATTAAGATTTAGACTTTGGCTGTACTCCATTTTAGTGAGTGGTGGTTTTTAGTTGAAAGTTCTTTATAAAAAAAATTAATTGCAACATCAATCTTCAGCTCTTTGGCCCCGTTTCTCTGACAGACATTGATTGTAGAGCAGGAATTATGAAGGACTTGCCTACTCTGTCTTGGCAGAGCTAGGCTGTCGACTTACCTGCTTTTGGATATGCTGTAATGTATGGAGAGAAAATGGGAACAGTCTAGGCAGTCACTTGTATGTCATTTCTTAGTTTTGGAAGATGCTGGCCCTGCACTTCTTATATAATCATATATATTTATCCCTCTCAGGTTTCTGAGGTAATTGAAGAATAGATAGCTAGAGTCTCAAAGTTAAATTTTGAGTTGTTTAGGAATCAAGAGGGTGTTCTGGATCTAAGAAGATTTTTTAAAATTGTGATGCAAGTTAGTATGAAAGCTGAGTTAGATATAGAAATTTAAACTCATGGAGATGGTTAGATAGTAGAATGGTAAAGTCAGGTGCCAAATACATAGGGACTGAACATTGGGAATATATGCTAAGCCATATAACTCTTATAATTGTGGCCTATTTATTTCTGTTGTTTTGTATTGTATTTATCGTCATAAGAGAAAGAACCATTTGTTGGACTGAAAGGGGGAGCTGTTGGGGGGAAAAGATATACCTTAAACTTAGATAAAAAAAGGGAATAGGATGGGGGATTGAGGGGGAAGAGGGTGGGACTGGAGGGGAGAGTAGGGAAGAGATTGTGATTGAGATGTAACTTGAAGAAATAAAAAATAAATTACAAAAAAGTAATTAAACTGTTAAAAATTAATTTCCTAGTTAAGAATTCAAATCATTACTTTTATTTTTTTAATAGTATCAATGAACTGGACCTAGGCCTCCTACATAAATATAACCGATGGGAAGCTTGGTTGTCATGTGGGTCCCCAAGCACGTGGAGCAAGGGTTGTCTGACCTGGACTCTGATGCCTGCCTTTTGATTACTTCCATCTAACAGGGAGGCTGGCAGTCATGCTGGGCTCAGTGGATGAGGATGTGCTCAATCCTGAGGCAACTTGATATGTTGGGGTGGGATGTGGTGGGCTCCCCTTTTCTGAGGAGAAGGGAAGGGGAAACGGGAGAAAAGTATGGGAGGCTGAGACATGGAGGAAGGCAGGGAAGAAGCTATAATAGGGATGTACAGTGAATAAATAAATAAATTTATATATACATATATGTTATATATGTAATATATATATAATATAATATAGTATAGTATAATATAATATTATATATATTACCCTAGAAGGAGAAGTGAATTATGTATGTTTACTGAGTTTGAATCACTGGAACATTACAAGTGATTAAGAATCCTTCCTAAAGTTCTCACACAGGGATGCTCGCCCAGGTAAGCCTGGCTTACTGAATGCATAGATTAACAGCTTATCAAGGAGAAAATAGATCTTTAAAAACTGCCATCTCTCACAGGCTGCCAAATAATTGCAATGTTTCTTTTGTACAGATGTGCAATTGGCCCCATAAATTTGGATTTTTAACAGAGGAAAAATTATAGCTATTTTCAAGTTCTCTGATGCAAATGTCTTCAAATGAATGTGGACCCTTCCCATTTCTTTGTTATTAACCAGTCACTTGTATTACTGCATAATATTCTACTATTGAATGCAAAATTATGAATCTATTACTTTAACTAAAGGTGACAAGGAAATAGAAATTCTCTGTGTCTTGTTAATTTGAAAGACAGAGAATAGGAACTCTACAGCATAAAAGTGTCTATGGAATATCTTAAAATAGTAGTACTGTCTTAGCATTGCTGATATCCCAGGGCCATGGCTTTGGACTGCTTGCTGTTGGTGACTTGTACTGTATGATGATATGCTCTCTTCCTTGGGATCCTAACATGTCTAAGTATAGTGCTAAGGAAGATCTCCATGTAGATCTGAGGAAGAAGGTAGAAAAGAGGGCACTGCCAAGAGAAGAGTAGATAAACGGACCCAGATCCAGGATTACTGTGACAGGCTCCTGATTATTTCAAGGTTCTGTATTGTGAAACGTATCACAACATCAATCAAAAGTCAAAATTACCCTACTGAAAAATCAATTATTCTATATAATGACCTTAGTTTTCTTAGGTTCACAGTTGGCATAGCTATTTTTTAAGCATTCCTAACCACAATAATATATCATGGCCATAATGTTCTATTGGTACTCAGAGATAAAGTTCGGTTAATGTTAAGGACCATCTTATCTTCTACACTCATCAATATCTTCCTCAGCAAATGTTTCCTATACTTCCAGCAGTCCCCGTTTCATGTCCCCATGGCAGGCCTCAATGACTTACACCCCTTGCTTCAACTGTAGACAGACTGCTGTCCAAAAAGGACAAAACTTGGAAGCAGGTAAGTCGACAGCCTAGCTCTGCCAAGACAGAGTAGGCAAGTCCTTCATAATTCCTGCTCTACAATCAATGTCTGTCAGAGAAACGGGGCCTAACAGCTGAAGATCGATGCTGTAATGTATGGAGAGAAAATGGGAACTGTCCAGGCAGCCACTGGTATGTCATTTCTTTATTTTGGAAGATGCGGGCCCTGCACTTCATATATAATCAGATATATTTACCCCTCTCAGGTCTCTGAGGTGGTTGAAGAATAGATAGCTAGAGTCTCATAGCTAAATTTTGAGTTGTTTAGGAATCAAGAGGGTGTTCCGGATCTAAGAAGATGTTTTTAAAATTGTGATGCAAGTTAGTATGAAAGCTGAGTTAGATATAGAACTTTAAACTTATGGAGATGGTTAGATAGTAGAATGGTAAAGTCAGGTGCCAAATACATAGGGACTGGACATTGGGAATTTATGCTAAGCCATATAACTCTTATAATTGTGGCCTATTTATTTCTGTTGTTTTGTATTGTATTTATTGTTATAAGAGAAAGAACCATTTGTTGGACTGAAAGGGGGAGCTGTTGGGGGGGAAAGATATACCTTAAACTTAAAAAAAAGGGAAGAGGATAGTGATTGAGGGGGAAGAGGGTGGGAGGGTAGGACTGGAGGGGTTAGTAAGGAGGGGATTGTGTTTGAGATGTAACTTGAAGAAATAAAAAATAAATTATAAAAAAAGAAAAAAAGAAAAAAAAATATGTATATGTATGTGTATGTGTATGTGAATGTGTATGTGTATGTGTATGTGTATGTATATGTGTATATACATATATATATGTTTTCAGCAGTATTTATCTAATTTGTATTACTCTGGGTTTTCTTATCTAAGTGTTCAAGAAAGCATCTACTTTCTGACAAAAAGAGTCACTATAGGTCACTCTGAACAGCTCTTCACTATGTCTGCCATCCTGGTTTTCTGATGTTAGAATTTGCATTGCTCATGTAATTCCTGGTGCTCTGGTTTTGCCTTTCTACAGTTTCCTATTACAGCAGAATTTGTATTTGATCTTCAGTTCAAACATCTTCTGTCATCACTTATTACTATGTAAAATTTTCTGCAGCAGTCATTGTTAGGATTTCTGATGTTTGCATCTCCCCATCTTTACTTTAGTCCCAAAACTCTTAAATATTTCTTGACAAAACCAGTGGATGAAAAAAAAATCAGTGCTAAGTAATCTCCAAGATTCTGTCATCTTTCTTCCTTGAATTTCAGATTAGCATGTGGATGGTCTGTACTTGTTATTACATCAGGGGCTTTTCTGCCAGAGGGATTTAATTTCCTTTAGATATCTCTTAGTACAAAGTAGAGTGTGGAATATACATGTTAAAACAGACTTTCATAAGACTACCCTATAAGTTACAGGAAAGTAGGTAACAAATCCCAACATAAATCATCTGTTTAGTGGCAAGAAAGGTGTGGCCAATTGTTACACTTTCTTCATGACAGTTATCAGACCAGGAAGTCTGCCCTACTCATTAGTACATTACATGCCAAATTTGCTTTTAAAAAGATCTTAGTTAATATGTCATTTCATAACTAATAAATTTTGGCCCAGTTGGTAAGATTCTGAGCTAATATACTCTTAAAATGATAACTAATTTAGACTTGATACTTGATAACTAAATTTAATGTGTTTCACAAGATGTGAGAGGAAGATTATGTCATATGGGGAACTGTTTCACAAGTAATTAATTGTGCATAAGAAACATTATATATAATTTAAGTGCTACTATATGTTATATATATTGTATGTACACCAGTATAGCATTCCTTTCTATATATCATCTTTCATAACTCTTTATATATATAATATACAATGTACAAATATATTTTAGATCTTTACATATATGTATACATTTATATATATAGAAATTTTATATATGTATTTACATATACATATGTATGTATAATTTATTGAGATTGGTCAATCCCAAGGCTAGCATCTACATTCCTGGCAAGTTGTGTACCAGTCATATATATTTATACCTACAGTTATACATCACAGCTTTTAGTGTTTTTGCTGTTAGTTAAAACATTTAAAATTATATTCGGTACATGCAAAGATTTTCAGAAAGTTACAAATGACTGATGGAAAAAAAAGGGACCTGGGGGAATGTTCCTACTTCCCAGCTTCTGAGTTGAGTCATCTGGTCAAGCAAGTAAGGCCTCAAATGCCTGCTGTTTACTCACGAAGCACCAGTCCTAGCACCTAAACTTCTTTGTCTCCCAACTCTTGGTAGTATTACAAACTTCAACATCAAATTTATGGACTTGACACCTTGTCCCTGGAACTTCAGTCCCTTAAAGCACAAGTAGTTTCCCCTCACTGGAATTAGATCAGTATTATTCCTGGAATTCTCTCACAGTTATGTAATAAAAGAAAAGGCACCATAGTTTTACTTTATTTCACATTTTGTGCTTAGGGCTGTTTACTAGACGCAAAGATATATAGATTCACCTCAACATAAGCCACAGCAGATGAAAAAGTACAGTTAATGAATGCCCAGATGGTACTTCAAAAGATGAAATACAAGTATTGAATAATCATAAGACAAAAATGTTCAACCTCATTAGCCACCAGAGTAATACAAACCAGTCATTAAGAAAACAAATAGCAATAGAGCTGGTGAGGATGTGAACAAAGAGAACCTTTATAACCTACTGATGGGAATGTAAACTAGTCCAGCTGCTGCAGAAGTCAGCATGGACTTTTGCTTAAGTAGCTACAAGTGAGTCTTCCATTTGACTTAGCTACATAATTCCTGAACACTTACCAGACGGACAACTCCGGTTATTGAAGAGAGCAATGGATAAGGAAAGTATTCAAATGCTCAATGGATTTTTTTTTCCAGTCAAACCCACAATGAACCTATTGTATTTGCAAAAAGATGGATAAAATTGGAAGTAATAATTTTAACTGTATTACACCAGTCTCAAAAGACAAACATTGCAGTTTTCTTTTCTCCTTTAGGGCTCCCAGATTCTACATGGCCACATAAAACTACAAAATCAACATAGAATTGGGATTGTCCAAAGTACAAAGGGGACTAGTTGGGAGAGGAAAAAAACAAGGAAGTTAAGGAGAGATTTCTTCATGGAATCAAGTGGCCACTTATTCTAGTTATTGAAATTAATGGATCCATGCTTACTTTGTCAAATACTTACCCTTTAATGTTTTGTTCTTCAATATGAATTACCAGAATTCTTTACATAAATCCTATGAAAACTTTTTGAAAATTTGATGAGAATTTTATTAAACCTAACATTATTTTGTTTTGGATTAAATTCCTATACACAGATTTATCTATATTACAATTTGAAGACCTTTCTAAAAGTAACACCTATTTAAAATATTAAAGATGTATTTTTATTTATGTGTGTGCATGTGTGTTGGTTTTGATTGTGTATACAAGTGTGGCTGCTAAGAGTGAAGGTGAAGAAGCAGTGGGTATAGAACCCCTAGAGGATTGTACGCTGCTTGACATAGGTACTAGGAGCCAAACTCAGGTCTTCTGCAAGAACAGTATGCTCACTAAACTTCTGAGACATCATTCCAGCCACTGTAATGTGATTTTCTTCTATAACTTTCAAATTATTATTTTCACTGACCTGCTGTTTTTTTCAGATTCCAATTTTGGACTGAAGACCAGTAGCTCTCCAGGAATGCTCCTGGCCCCCAGTGTCTGATTAGGCACTAGACTGAGCAGATACTGGGTTTTCACCCTCTTTGGTGTGATGACAGTAATTGCTACAATACCCTGACTGAATCATTTAAGCCAACATAACAAATCTCCATTAAATATATATCATTCTATTGAGCCTATTCTTCTAGAGAACCCTGGCTTGTACAACTAGGATTCTCCTTATTATAGATATGGTGCAGGCTGCTTTGCCAATGTTGTTCCTGCTGTTCACAGAAATTCTTCAGATTTATCCTCATCTCACGTGTGTGCCAAGTTTAGTCAGTAGATATTCAAATCTTCATATTCATGACACAATTGACAGAAACACATAATTCTTCATTCTATATAGCCCTTTGGATGGCTTTTGGCTTGGGGCTTAGTCATATATTTTCGTTTTTGTTTATATATTAGCAAGTTTTGAAATCTGGATGTTTTGTACTAATTATACTGGAGATTATAAGAAGTTTTAACCTCTTGGTTATTCTTGAAATTCATTCCAGCAGTCTAACTGTGGAGAAGTAAATATTTGTAGGTGAGGCAATGTGTATACTAACCTAATTGATTCAACTATTTTAAATGTATGAATATTTTATAAACATTATGTTGTATATCTACACAAATATATGACAATTAAAAATAATATGTGACAATATTAGCATGAAAATTAAAAAAAATAAATAAATGCAAACAGATATATATTTACACATACATATGTGTATGCAAATATACTTATGCTTGTAAATATGCATACACACAATGTAAATATAAATCAAATATAAATGCATTCTCATTTTGCAAGTTTTACTCAGACAATTATTTTCATCCTATCAGAATAGGTACTTAGTCTTTATACCCATATTATGTGTTGAGACACTAAAAGACTTCCTGAGCTATAACATCCTAGATTATTCCATCTTTCTGCTTTCAAGGTTCCAGAATGCATACTAGTACCTTCCCCACCTCTCCATTGTGTCCTAAAGTGATCATATATGAACCGGCAAGGGACTTCAAGAATCATATACCAACACTGGGGATAACTCAGTGGTAGATCCCTTGACTGACATACTCAATGCCTAGGTTTGATATCTAGCACCAAACCAAACCAATAAGCCCAAAACAATAAAAACCCCAACCTAAAGCAAACAACAACTAAAAGAGAGCCATACTCCAGTGTACAGTGAGCATCTGCTTTTAGTAACAATGTTGTCTACTGTGAAAGGTTCTAAAATGCCACATATTGCTTCTGAAGTTCATTTAAAAAATACCATCTGCTGTTATCTTGCTTATAGCATTATTGTCCTTAAATGTTATATGTATCATATGTAATTACATTTTCAATACTTACATTACCCTATGATTTTTATAGATCTGAATTGTTCGCTTTGACTTGTATGTGATATTTGGTTCCCTTCTGCTTAGTGGTTCAATGTTTATTCTGTGAATGAACACTGAGACTATTTCTAATTTTTATTACCATATTATAGATACATATTATATATATTATATAATACATATACATATAAATATCATTAGGAACGTATTTCTGTGTTTGAGACTAGGTTTCACTATATAGCTTGGGGTAGCCTCATACTCAACATACAGCCCAGGCTGGCCTATTATAAGTACCATACAATTAGAATGAACATATCTTATATATTTCCTTACTCATTTATACCAGAGACTCTCTCTAGCAAGTTTGGGGGTCATTTTGTTTCATTATGTCATGGTTTACTGCATATGCTTATGTATGTGGAATATTTGATTGTCTGTTTGCATGTATGAGGATATACATTTACATGAAGGTCCAAGTGAATATGTATGTGCATTCATATGGAGGCCTGGCATCAATATTCCTACACCGCTTTCTGCCCTATGTATTGAGGCAGGGTTCTTTTGCTGAGCCCAGAACTCAGTTTCAGCTGGTCTGTCTTGCCAGTATGTTCCAGGGATTACTTGGCTCTGCCTCCTGTGTGCTTGGATCACAAAGTCCTGCCATGCCCACTTGATTTTTATGTGTGTATTTGGAATCACACTGAACCACCTACCCAGCCCCTCTTGTGAGTTCTTACAGGTGAAATTGTCGGGACATAAGAAAAGAATTCGGTTTAGTTAGAAAACTAAAGGTCATACGTTATTAATTGATGACAATCAAATATGGAAATTGGGTAAATTTGTAATGGAATTACTTGAGCATAAAGGACTGGCATAAGCTTGTTCTGTTGGCTGGTGGAGAATGATAGGGGACTGGATGTTTAACTTCACTCCAGCTGTGGGATGGCCTCAGAGAGTGGTAATTTGGTTTAGATACTGACGGAAAAAAAATATTCACTCAATCTGATTAGCTGCTGAATTTTGTTGTTCTGACTAATAGGACTGTGTTAGGAAAATCCAGAGACATGAAACAAAAAGTCTGTCTTTATGTTCCTCCAAAGAGTTGTTGTTGGTTGTTCCTGCAGCTCCTCTGAATGCAAATGTCCCATTTCATTGCAGGTCAAAATTTCTTTTTTTTTTAAATGCTTCAGTAAATACTATACAAAACAACAGATATAAATATGCCACATTTATGAGAGATAAATGGCCCAGTATACCTTCCCAATGTCCAGTTTATACATATTTGGCCCCTGAGTTTAACATTCTACTATCTAACCATCTCCATGAGTTTAAAGGTCTATATCTGACTCAACATTCATACTAACTTGCAACACAATTTTAAAAGTATCTTCTTAGATCTATAACATCCTCTTTATTCCTAAACAACTCAAAATTTAACTATGAGACTCTAGCTGTCTATTCTTCAACCACCTCAGAGACCTGAGAGGGATAAATATATCTGCTTATATTTCAATCCCCCTGGTGACAAGAGTCTCAGTTTGGCTTCAGCTGAGCTCCTAGCTTCTGTACCCAAGATGCTTTTGCATCTGTCTCACACACATGCTGGATACTTAGATCCGACTGCCTCATGGCATGTTTCAGTCACCCTGCCTTGACCTACATTTTTTCATCACGCTTCCTCATATTCCTTGGTGCAAATCCTTCCTCAGGGATGGATTTAATCGTCTGTATAAATAAGACCAGAGCAGTGGCAAAATCATTGGTTATATTAATGTGGAAGGGGGCATTTTTTTGTGAAGTCCTACCCTTAGATAAAGAACTACAGGCAACTAAAGACTGTCAGCTGTGACAAAAAGAAAGAGAGTCTCCCAAAGATAAGCCTCAAGATTGGTTGTCAAATACAGTGTTCAAACCATATACACACGAACAACAACAAAAAAAAATGGACAGAGCAGGTTGTGCCTAAATATTTGTGCACACACACATATATGCAACAATAATAAAGAAAAAGTTATCTATTAACTTGAGAGTGGGGGAATATATTTAAGTTTGGAGGAAGGATACATAAAAGGGACTAGAGGGAGAAAAGAGTTGGTAAATATAATGTAATTCTATTCCAATTAAAACATTTAAAGTCAAGCAGTGGTGGTACATGTCTTTAATCCTATTGCCTAGGAGGCAGAGACAGATCTCTGAGTTTGAGGCCAGTCAGGTCTATGGAGTTCCAGGACAGAACCTGAAGATGATTATTTTAATTATCCAATATATATTTATTAATAACTATATGCACTTGTAACAAATATAAATAATTACCTAACTACTAGCCCTAAGAATGACTATAATCCCTGTTACCTAACAACTAAATCTATTAATAACTAACAACTATTATCTAACAACTAATCCTAACCTTTTAGAAGGATACAGTCTCTGGGGCAAGTCCTCAGTTGTCAGGGACACAGTCTCTGGGGCAGGTCCTCAGTTGTCAGGAAGACCTCAGGAATAGATCCTTTAAAGCACTTGGTCAACAGTCTTTCTTCAGGAATCTCTCAGACATAGGTCCTTTAGGGTAAATTGGCCATGGCAGCTTCAAGTTAAATGAGGCTTGAGGCTTTCTTCTCTCTGGAAGGTCTCAACTGTCTGCATGCCAACTTATTCAATTTGTATTAGCCACTCAGCGACTCTGCCTCAGTTTTAGAGGCTGCCACAGTTCCATTAAGGCCACTGTGTGAACTGGTCGAATCCTCTCTAGGCAAAAGCTGTGCCACAGGGTTTATCCTTGGCCTTTTGCTGCTTTACTGAGGTCTTCTCTGTTCACTAGCTTCTTTCTGCCTCAGGGAGAGCTGGCTGTAATTTTTCAGCTCTGTTTGAGACAGCTTTTCAGTCCACCATCATTTTCTCCATCAGATGGTATAAACTGCCTTGCCTCTCATTGTCTCTAGCATGGGAACCTTTTCTTATTAAAACATTTTAAATGCCATTTTTGGTAGGTCTCTGAGGTTTTTGAAAACCATTTATTATCCATCTGTCCATCTATCTAAATAGACAAACATTGCTTGTTTTTTAATCTATGTACTATCTACTTAACTTCAAAAACATATACAAGAGACTAAATACATCATATTTCTGCAATTAACTAAACTAATATTTGACAAAACTATAAGTCTTAAATTCTATACAGTTTTCAACAGTATCTTTAAAATGGATTGAAACTAAAAATTGCATTTTTAAATGAGTAACAAAGACATTTTCAATGAATTGAATGCTTTTTGTATCAGTAGTTTATTTTAAAACCTGGTAACTCCTGGATGCTCTTGTCTGAAATGGCTCTCACATGTCTACACAGAGAAACCCTATCTTGAAACAACAACGCACACATTTTAAATAGAATTAAAGGAACAAAAAAGAAATCTCCAAATGCTACCTATATCAGGCTCCTGCACTTCACACCATTCTATGTCTCCTCTCTACCCTAGACAGTAATGTATCAGACAATTAGAGATCATACCTCTGCTTCAGAGCCCAAATACATTATTCAGAGTTGAGAACCCTAAGTCTACTCATCCTGCTCAGCATATTTGTACCTACGGATACCTCACAGAAATCCTTTCATTTACACTGAATTCTCTTCTCTGTGGCTATCCCTGGTGATTTTCTGGGGATCAGCCATGGTTAGTCATGCTTCCTGCTTTTGGAATTGCAATAAATTCACATCTCTCAACGATTATGACTTTTCACTTGCTGATCTGCTTGTACCTTGGAGGTACATACATACATACATACATACATACATACATACACACACACACATCCTTGTGTGTGTCTATTACATAGATAAAAATATTTAAAATTCCTCCAAAATGACTATGTGAGTAGGTTATGCAGTCTACTTTAACACATATGACATCAAATCACACTAGAGTTTCAGAGTTTTCAGACTTCTAAATTGTGGAGGATTTTAAATTTTTGAATTTGTGTGTGTGTGTGTGTGTGTGTGTGAACACATGTGTGTGCCATAGGGTGTGTGTTTACAACATGTATGCATAGGAGCCCGTGGAAGTCAGAAGAGGACATCATATCCCCCTGGAACTGAAGTTACAGATGGTTTTGAGCAGCCTTACAGGTTCTGGGAACTAAACCCAGTTCCTTTGCAAGAGTGTTAAGTACATTTAACTGCTAAAAACCATCTCTGTAGCGCATACATGGTGGATTTAATAGCTTCACTAACCTGCATTCTCACTGAAAGTTTTGCAGAGGACATGTTTCTCTCCACTAATGGATCACTTGATTTTCCCAACATGGATATTTGAAAATTAAGATAAATGTATTTGTGGAGCAAGATGATGGCGACCAGCACAGACACATTCTAAGAAAGGGGAAATCAGCTTCATCACTGTAGAGATATGCTTGTGCTGAGAAGCAATCTGAGAACTGCAAACCCGGGTGGGCTCACCTGGTAAACCCAGAGACTATAAAGGTGCCTCTGCTAGACTTCCAGACCCTCAGAAAAACAGAACAGCCAGACTCGGGAGCAGGAGCACTTCATAAGGAGAAAGCCTGTGAGACTGAGCCATTCCAGACCCCAGCAGGCGGTTCTGACCTCCATATCCAGGACCTCACCAGCTTCCTGAGCCCCCAGCTTCCACGCAGTCCTGCCAGCACCCAAAAGAGGACCAGCACAGCTATGAGAACAGTAATTTTGGAGTGTTTCTCCTGGGGGTTTAAGACATGGCGGCATCTGGTTGACAGGTGGGCGGTTGAATTAAGAGATGGCGGAGCAGCTGTTAGTGGCAGTGCCAATTCTGGCCACAAATGACTCTGGCCTCTAGGTGCCTCCAGTGACCCAGGTCAACTGTTGCATAATGCCAGAGACACTCAGTCAGGCTCCTGACCTCCAGGTGCCTCTGCTCTGCATCAAGACCTGTGGGAAAGCTCCACAGAGAGGTCTCATTAGCAACCACAGAGGACCTTCCCTGGCACCTGGTCTCCAAATGTTTCCTGTGATTTGGTCAAGTGCCACAAAGCACCAGAGTCATTGTCAGGCTTCTGACCTCCAGGGACCTCTTCTCTGCCCCACTGTTGGTGAGAGAGATCCTTAGAGAGGTATCACTAGCAACCACAGTGGCACGTTCCTGGCTTTTAGCTTCCAGGAACTTCCAGTGACCCAGGCCAATCAATGAAGAGTGCCAGAGATACTCAATCAGGCTTCTGGTATCATAGCACCTCTGCACCACCCTGCTGCCCACGAGAGAGCTCCTCAGAGAGATCTCACTAGATGTAACATGGGCACTTCCCTGGTCCCTGGCCTCCAGGGGTTTCCAGCAACAACAATCAACTACAGCACAACTCCAGAGACACTCAGTCAGGGTTCTGGCCTCCAGACACCTGAACGGTACCCCACTACCCCAGAGAGAATTCCTTGGAGAGGTCTCGCTATCAGCTACAGAAGCTACAGCCCTACCAACCTTCACGAAGTGACCATCTGGTGATACAGGTCCATATAGGAACATCCAGCCTCCATAACTAGCATCTCTCCAGGGCATCAAACCTAGTGGGCATCAGGACCAACCAACCAAGGACCAGGACAGCCAGAAGACTAAAGGCCAATGAAGGAATTCAAACAACAAGAAAGAGGGCAATATGGTACTGCCAGAACCCACATAGCCTAGCAGAGCAAGCCCTGACCATCCCACCACAGTTGAAACACAAGAAAATGATGACAAATCTATATTTAAAAAATGATAGAGGCCATAAAAGAAGAAAAGAAATCCCTGAATGAATTGAAAGAAATCACAATTTTACAAATGAAAGCAATGGAGAATTTCATTAGACTCCTCCAAGCTAACTAAGTCAAGCGAGAGTGGGAAAGGGACAAGGCCATAAAAGATTTTCAGGCAAAGACAAAGAAATTGGAGCAAGAAATGTATAAAACAGCTCAAGACTTGAAATTGGAAATGGAAGCAATAAAGAAAACACAAGAAGAGACAATCCTGGAAGTGGAAAACCAAGGAAATAGAACAGAAACTACAGATACGAGTATCAGAAATAGGATACAAGAGATGGAAGGCAGAATTTCAGGCATGGAAGACTCCCAACTCCAAGGTCCAGGAAACACTTTCAGCAAAATCATAGAAGAAAATTTCCCAAACCTAAAGAAAGAGATGCTGATAAAGTTCCAAGAGGCATGCAGAACACCATATACAATACACTAGAAAAGAAATTCCTCCCACCATATAATGATTGAAACTCCAAAGGTACAGAACAAAGAAAGAATATTAAAATCTGTAAAAGAAAAAGGTCAATTAACATATAATGTAAGACCTATCAGAATTACACCTGGCTTCTCAGAAACATTAAAAGTGAGAAGGGCCAGGGTAGACATCCTACAAGCCCTAAGAGACTCACAGACTACTATGCCCAACAAAACTTTCTATTAACATAGATTGAGAAAACAAGATATTCCATGACAAAACCAAATTTAAACAATATCTGTCCATAAATCCAGCTCTACAAAAGATCCTAGAAGGAAAATTCTAAACCAGAGAAGATAACTACACCTAAGAAAAAAGAGGAAACAAAAACTCTGCTGTAACTAAGCCAAAAATAAAACCACACAAACATACAACCACAAACTACACCAAAATAACAGGAAATAACTTATGGTCATTAGTATCTCTCAACATCAATGGACTCAACTCCCCAATAAAAAGACATAGGCTTACAGAATGGATCCATAACAAGACCCATCAATTTGGTGCATATAATAAATGCACCTCACTAACAAAGATAGACTTTACCTCAGACTAAGGTGGTTGGCAAATGTTTTTCAAACAAATCATCCAAGGAAGCAAGCTAGGGTAGCCATCCTAATATCCAATAAAATAGACTTTCAACTAAAATTTATCAAAGAAGATAGGGAAGGACACTACATACTTGTCAAAGGAAAAATTCATCAAGTTGACATCTCAATAATGAATATCTATGCCCCAAGTACAAGGGCACCCACATTTATAAAAAAGACTACTAAAGTTCAAACCACACATTGATCCCCACACAAGAATAGTGGGAGACTTCAACAACCCACTCACAACAATGGATAGGTCATCCATTGAGACAGAAACCAAACAGAGAAATAATGAGACTAACCGAAGTAATGAACCAAATGGACCTAACAGATATCTACAGAATGTTTCACCCAAACATAAAAGAATACACCTTCTTTTCAGCCTTGCATGGAACGTTCTCCAAATTTGGCCATATAGTCAGCTACAAAGCCAGCCTCCACAGATTACAAGAAAATTGAAATAACCCCTTGTATCCTATCAGACCACCATGGATTAAAGATGGACTTTGAAAACAACAGAAATAACAAAAGGCCTACACATTGATGGAAACTGAATAACCTCTAGTCAATGACCACTGGGTCAGGGAAAAAATAAAGAAAGAAATCAAAGACTTCCTAAAATCCAGCAAAAAAATGAAGGCACAACATATCTAAACCTATGGGAGACAATGAAAGCTGTGCTATGAGAAAAGCTCATAGTACCTACAAAAAGAAAATGGTGACAGCTCATATTAGCAACTTAACAGCTGAACTGGAGGCACTAGAAAAAAAGAAGCACACAATCCCAAGAGGAGCAGACAGCAGGAAATCATCAAACTCAGGGCTGAAATCAACAACTTAGAAACAAAAAGAACAATACAAAGAATCCACGAAAACAAGAGTTGGCTCTTTAAGAAAATCAACACAATAGACAAACCCTTAGCCAAACTAACTAAAAGGTAGAGAGAAAATACCCAAATGAACAAAATCAGAAATGAAAAGGGAGAAATAACAACAGACATCCCAGAAATCCAAAGAATCTTTAGGTCTTACTTCAAAAACCTGCACTCCACAAAATTTGTAAACCTAAATTAAATGGGTAATTTCCTGATAGTTTCCACCTACCAAAAGTTAAATCAAGATCAGCTTAACAAATTAAAAAGGCCTATAACCCGTAAGGAAATAGAAGCAGTCATTAAAAGTCTCCCAACCAAAAAAAGACCAGGACCAGATGGTTGCAGAGCAGAATTCTACCAGACCTTCTAAGAACAGCTAATACCAATACTCTTCAAATGCTTCCACAAAATAGAAGCAGAAGGAACACTGCTAAACTCATTCTATAAGGTCAAAGTCACCCTAATACCTAAACGGCACAAAGACCCAACAAAGAAAGAGAATCTCAGATCGATTTCCCTCATGAACGTAGATGCGAAAATACTCAATAAATTACTTGCAAACTGAATCCAAGAGCATATCAAAAGTATACACCATGATCAAGTAGGCTTAATCCCAGAAATGCAGGGGTGGTTCAATATACAAAAATCTACTAATGTAATCCACCATATAAATAAGCTGAAAGAAAAAAAAAAAAAACATGATCATCTTGTTAGATGTTGAAACAGCATTTGACAAAAATCCAACAACCCTTCATGCTAAAAGTCCTGGCAAGAGATGGCACACAATGACCATACATAGAAATAATAAGGACAATATACACATGCATAGAAATAATAAGGACAATATAAAGCAAGCCAGTAGCCAACATAAAATTAAATGGAGAGAAATTTAAAACAATTCCCCTAAAATGAGGGATAAGGCAAGGATATCGGCTCTCCCCATATCTCGTCAACATAGGACTTGAAGTTCTAGCTAGAGCAATAAGACAACTAAAAGAAATCAAGGGGATACAAATCAGAAAGGAAGAAGACAAATTATCTCTATTTGCAGACGATATGATAGTATACAGAAGTGATTCCAAAAATTCCACCAGAGAACTCCGACAATTGATAAACACTTTCAACAAGGTGGCTTGATACAAAATTAATTCAAATAATTAGAAGTCCTTCTTTATAGAAAAGATAAATGGGCTGAGAAAGAAATCAGGGTAACAACACCCTTCTCAATAGCCACAAACAATATAAAAATACCTGGGTGTAACTCTATCCAAGCAAGTGAAAGATCTGAGTGACATGAACTTCAAGTCCTTGAAGAAAGAAATTGAGGACATAAGAAGATGGAATGATCTCCCAAGCTCATGGATAGGTAGGATCAACATAATAAAATTGGCAATCCTACCAAAAGCAATAAACAGATTCAACGCAATTCCTTTCAAAATACCAACACAATTCTTTACAGACCATGGAAGAACAATTCTCACCTTCATGTGGAAAAGCAAAAAACCCAGAATAGCTAAATCAATCCTGTACAATAAAAAACAAAACAAAACAAAACAAAAATCCTCTGGAGGTATCACCATCACTGCTTTCAAGCTATACTGCAGAGCAATAGTAATAAAAACAGCATGGTACTGGTATAGAAACAGACTAGTTAATTAATGGAATCACATCAAAGACACAGAAAAAAACCCACACACCTATGTTCACTTAATTTTTGACAAAGAAGCCAAAACTGTGCAATGGAAAAAAACAGCATCTTCAACACGTGGTGCTGGTCTACCTGGATGTCAACATGGAAAAGAATGCAAATAAATCCATACTTATCACCTTGCACAAAACTTATGTCTGAGTGGATCAAAGTCCTTAATATAAAGCCAGACACACTAAATCTAATAGAAGAGAAAGTTGGGAAAAGCCTTGAACTCTTTGGCACAGGTGACAACTTCCTGAACAGAACACCAACAGCTCAGGCTCTAAGACCAACACTCAATAAATGAGATCTCATGAAACTGAAAAGCTTCTGTAAGGTAAAGGACACTGTCACTAGAACAAAATGACAACCTAAAAATTGGGGAAAGATCTTTACCAACCCCTCATCCAACAGAGGGTTAATACCCAAAGTTTGTGAAGAACTCAAGAAATTAATAACCAAGAAACCAAATAATCCAAGCAAAAAATGGGGAACAGACCTAAACCGACAATTCACAAAAGAGGAGTCTCTAATGGCTGAGAGACACTTGAAGAAATGATCAACATCCTTAATCATCAGAGAAATGCAACTCAATACAACTCTGAGATTCCATCTCACACCTATCAGAAAGGCTAAGGTCAAAAACTCAAGTGACAGCATTTGCTAGTGAGGTTGTGGAGAAAGGGGAACACTCTTCCATTGCTGGTGGGAGAGCAAACGTATACAACCACTGTGGAAATCAGTCTGGCAGTATCTTTTTAAAAACTTGGAATTGCCCTACCTTTAGACCCAGCCATACCACTCCTGGGTATACATCCAAATGATTCCTCATCAAACCACATCATCATCACCTTAACTATGTTCATAGCAGCTTTATTTGTAATAGTTAGAAACTGGCAATATCCCAGATGTCCTTCAACTGATGAATGGATAAAAATGCTGCGGTACATTTGCACAATGGAATACTACCCAGCCTTCAGAAACATGCACTTTGCTGCCCAATGGATGGATCTACAAAAGCTCATCCTGAGTGAGCTAACCCAGACTCAGAAAGATGTACACGCCATCTATTCACTTATAACTGGATTTTAGCCATACAGTACAGGATAACTATCTTATAACCAACAGACGAAAAGGAACAGAAATATAGACTTTGTTACCTGTTAGTGGGACACTTGGACCTAGTGGAGCTGCCATGTAGGCCCCCGGTGCAAGAGGAAACTCTTAGCTCTCATTTGACTGCTGAACTGAGGAGGACTGATACATAGGGTACCCCACACGAGAGGAGTAGGATCAGTGGGTGAAGGAGGAGAGGGTTGGGGAATGGAACTGGGAGGGGTGGAGGGAGGGGACTGTGATGGAGATGTAACTTGAAGTAATAAACAGGAAAAAAGATAAACATATTTTATATGAATCTGTATTTTTATAATCCCTAGTAGTTTTTAAGTATTCTTTTATTTTGTCTATTCTGTTTGGGTTTTTTTTTCACTTTTTAATTAACTTTTGAGATCAAGCTTTTTTCATTATTACCTGTTTTGCATATATGTGTGAAATACAAAACAATATATATGAAAAAATCCAATATATATATATATATATATATAACAAAAATAACATTTTGTAATGTGCATTTAAACATTATCATTCAACCTGATGAAAATCTAATAAATGTGTCTATCTTGTATCAAACCATCTTAAATCCTAATAAACTGTTAAATTACATTATTACTGCAAACAGGACTTTGCTCTGTTAAAAGTTTTATTTAGTTATTAGTTACAGGTAGGAATTTGTTAATCTATTAGTGGCTTTTTTGTTTCAGATCCTTTTACTGAATTATTTTATTAATATTTGATTTTGCTCACTTAGCCACTTTTTTTCTTTTTTTTTTTTCCTCTAGTATAAAATCACTAGGGGAAATGTATCTTTCATTTTACTGGCATTCTGCTATTTCTTTTATCTCTCTTTTTAACTAGGCCCCCAGGACTGATGACCAGTAACAGTGTAGAAAAATACTTCTTTTCCAAACTGATAGTCACACTCAAACCTAAAAGTAATTTCTTTCTCTTTCTAACCTATAATGTTTCTTAATGTATGTGAGTTAGCACCAGGTGATTCTTTTGCAACCATATGTTTGTCAGTTCTGGTCTGGTAATAGAGAGGTGTGTATTAATTCATTTTAAATATTGAAATTGTAACATATACAGTAGAAATTTTCACACTGTTGCCTAGAAAACTCTTACTAAATATCCCTGAGAGGCCTCCTCTTTTCTGAAGGGAAACAGAGGAGGAGTGGATCTAGGGGTAGCAGTTGTGGAGGGATGGGGAGAAAAGGAGGGAGGGGAAACTGCGTTTGGGATGTAATATAGGAGAGAAGAATAAGTGAAAAATATTTTGTTCTCATGTTAATAAATGATATTTGTGTTGGTTTTAATTTCTTTAACATTTTGTTTAGTGTTGAACTCAAGATTAGAAACTTCTTAAAGTGAATTGGCCTTCCCCCTATGTGTCTCTCTCTGTATAAGTGGAGATGCATTATCCTATGAGAAATTTCTTAATTGGATTTCTTCCATGGAATTAAAACATTCATGTATCAGCCTGTCATTCCCCACGTACTTGCACCTGTTCAGCTCTGTGCGTGCTTGTATTTGGCTACCAGAGGCGCTGAATGGGCCTGAACATTTCTCCACCATGGCCTTGCCTGGCCAGCAGGAGGAGCTCCTGCTTTTGCGAGTCATTTGCACTTGGTTTATTGCGAATCTAGGTCAAGTGGCCTGTTGGTTATGCATGAATGAAGTTCTTGGGAACATCAGGCCTACTGAAGACTGCTTGTCGTAACATAGAAGATTATACATGCACGAAAGCATGTCCTAATTTCAATATCTTTCCTGTTTTTTAATTCTCAAAGCTTCCCCAGAATTCTGAATGTTGCTACACATATTGAGTGCACATGGCCTTTGCCTCATTTAAAGATACTGTATCTAATAAAGCCAACGCACCATGCTATGGGACTGGATATTAGGATGCTTAAATGGTATTTTATTTTGTGTTCATTGTCTCAACAAAAAGGACAATAAGCAAACATATTAGTAGTGGTAACTTTGGGTATATGGGAATGTAGTCATACACTTACAGCTTTAATCTTCAAATATTTTATTATATTTATAAATATAATATAAATTATATTTATAATATAACTCTACACTTTTTGTAGAATTAAGGCTCAAACTATCAGGAAACAAGTTTATATCAAATATTTTTTTATATGCTCAGTCCATTTTCTAAAACGAGGGAGATTTGGAGGAAGGATCTAATACAGAAATAGCCTCAAGTCTCCAGGGAGTGATATAATCATATATGTTAATGCTTAACTGGTCATTATTGGTATATCATGCTCTAGGCCTTGGCTGCTTTAAAGATCACACATAATTTTATTTAGGAGTTACAAGTAATTCAAGCCTTTGCTTCCATAACTGTGGATTTATGTAAGAGGTCTTGTTTGTTCAAGCCATTTAGCAGACTGTCCTAGAGTAGAAAGAAATCCTGCACTGTGTGCTTAGAAAGTAATATCAGGCAAAACAGAACACATCTTACCATTTTGCACAGAGGAACAAGAAAGGTTCTTGTGAGGGACTTTTGAGAGACAGGTAGGAGTGCAATGTGATTGGCAAGAGAAGTCTGCAGAGACAACCCACATGCCACCCAATCCAAATACATTTGGTACATTCATGTCCCAGCAAAGGTTCCCACATTTGGTCCCAGTTTCTCTGCACACTGTCTTCTGTGACACTTTCTCACCAGCCCAAGAAAAGTGTTAATTATATTCTTGCTCTAGTTTTATCTGCTCTGGACATTTTATAAGAACAGAATCAAACATGTGACTTTTAAAAGTAGCTCTTTAGACTTAGGCTGATGCTGTCAGAGATCATCTATCTTGGTGTATGATGAAACATTTGACTCCTTTCTCCCTGAAAATGTACAGTGTTCCTTTTGTATAACACAAATTCAATTTATTATTCTACTATTAATTGCCATTTGTGTTGTTTTACTTTTCTGACTATTCTAAATAGCCCTGCACTGCATATCTTAGTACATGTTTCTATATAGACATGTTTTCAGTACTATTTTACATACTCCCAAGAAGAGTAGAGTTGGTTTGACCAAGTCACTGTAGCTATGGTACTTGGTTTATGATCAAATGACTGTCTTGTTGTGAAGGTCCCCTGTGGATGGGATTAATTTTTACAATCATTTCTCTTTTATTTCATTAATTAATTAATTTACATCCCAATCAGAGTCTCCCCTCCTTTCTCTCCTCCCAGTCTCTCCCTCTCATGTCCCTTCTACCTATACTGTACTACCTTTTTCCTTAGAGACGTGGAGACCTCCCATGGATATCAACCTGCCTTGGCATATCAAGTTGTAGTAGGACTGGGCACGTCTTCATCTATCTAGACTAGACATGGTCATCCAGTTAGGGGAAAGGGACCAAAAGGCAGGCAACAGAGTTAGAGACGCCCTGTTCCTTTCATTAGAGGTCCCACATGAGGAATAAGCTGTACATCTGTTACTTATGTGTAGGGGGCATAAGTCCATCACATTGGTGGTTCAGTCTCTGTGAGCTCCCGTGGGCCAAGGTTAATTGGTTCTGTAGATTTTTTTGTGGTGTCCTTGATTTCTTTGTCTCTTTCAATCCTTCCTTTCCCTCTTCCACAGGATTCCCCAAGCTCTGCCTAATGTTTGACTGTGGGTTTCCATCAGCTGCTGGGTGAACTCCTTCAGATGACAGTTATGCTAGCCTCCTATCTACAAGTATAGCAGAATATTATTAATAGGTTGGCCATTCTCTCACTTTATGCTCTCTTTTCATCTCTGTACCACTTATAGGCAGGAAAAATTTTGGGTCAAGGTTTTGTGGCTGGTTTGGTATCCCAATCCCACCATTAGATGTCTTGCCTGGTTACAGGAAGTGACTCTTTCATGACCCATATCCCTTATAGCTAGGAGTCTCAGCTAGAGTGACCCTCATAGATTCCTGGGGGTTTCCATTGTCCTAGATTTTTAGTTTGTCCCAGAGATAAAAGTACCACACCCTCCTGCCCCATTCCAGTTCCCTCTCCCAGTTCTCCCACACTTGATCCCCTCCTCTGTCCCTCCCCAAACCCTCTCCAACCCAGTTCCCTCCCTCCATCCATCCCAGATGTCTATTTTATTTCCTCTTTTTGGTGTTATTGGAGCATCTTCCCTTTGGACCTTCTTGTTACTTAGCTTCTTTTGGGTCTGTGGATTGTAGCATGTTTATCTTGTACTTTATGGCTAAATTCCACTTATAAGTTAGTACATATCATGTTTGTCTTTCTGGGTCTCCATTATCCCATTCAGGATGATCTTTTCTAGGGCCATCCATTTGCCTGAAAATTTCATGGTGTTATTATTTTTAAAAGCTGAGTAATATTCCATTGGGAAAATATACCATATTTTCTTTATCCATTCTTCAGTTGAGGAACATCTAGGTTGTTTCCAGTTTCTGGCTCTTACAAATAAAGCTGCCATTAAAATATGTTGAGCAGGTGTTCTTGTGGTATGGTGAAATATTTTTGGGGAATATGTCCAGGAGTGGTATAGCTTGTATATAGTTTCTGAGAAGCGACCAAATAGATTTCCAAAGTGGATGTACAAGTGTGCACTCCTAACAGAAATGGAGGAGTGTTCTGCTTGCTTCACAGCCTTACCAGAATGAGCTGTTGTTTGAGTATGTGATCATAGTTTTTCGGGTATAAGATGTGACCTCAGAATTTTGATTTGCATTTCCCTGATGACTAAGGATGGGGTTGTTTGGTCTTTTGCTGTCTTATTTTCTGAGTTCTTTATATATTTGGATATCAGCTTTCTGCCAGATATAGAGTTGATGAAGGTCTTTTCCCATTCTGTAGGTGGCTGTTTTATCCTTTTGCTGGTGCCCTTTTCCTTACAGAAGCTTTTCAGTTTCATGTATTAACCGTTGATCTTAGTGCCTGAACTATTGGTCTTCTGTTCAGGATCTTTTCTCCTGTGCCAAGCATTCAAGGCTGTTCCCCACTTTTTCTTGTAGCAATTTAGTGTATCTGGTGTTATGTCAAGGTCTTTGATACACTTGGAATTGAGTTTTGTGCAGGATGATAGATATAGATCAGTTTTTATTTTTCTACATACAAATATCCAGTTAGAGCAGCATCATTTCTTGAAGATGCATTTTTTGTTTCATTACATAGTTTTGGCTTCTTTCTCAAAAATCATGTGTCCATAGGTATGTGGATTTACTTCTGGGTCTTTAACTCAATTCTATTGATCAACCTGTCTGTTTTTATGTCAATACTATGTGGTTCTTATTACTATTGCTCTGTAGTACAACTTGAGATCAGGGATGGTAATACCTCTAGAAATTTTTTTTTAACTGTACAGGATTGTTTTAGTTGTCCTGGATTTTTAATTTTTCCATATGAAGTTGAGAATTGTTATTCCAATGTCTGTAAAGAATTGTATTGGTACTTTGATGGGAATTGCATTAAATCTGTGGATACTTTTTGGTAAGATGGCCACTTTTGCTATATTAATTCTACTGATCCATGAGCATGGGGAATCTTTTCATCTTCTGATGTCCTCTTCAGTTTCTTTCTTCAGACACTTGAAGTTCTTGCCATACAGCTCTTTGACTTGCTTGATTAGAATTACACCAAGACATCTTATATTATTTATGGCTATTGTGAAAGGTGTTGTTTCCCTAATTTCTTTTTTCAGCCTGTTTGTCATTTGTGTACAGGATGGCTACTGATGTTTTTGAGCTAATTTTTCTTTTTACATTCAGTCACATTGTTGTATGTCTTTATCAGTTGTATTAGATTTCTTGCAGATTTTTTGGGGTCACTTTATATACTATCATATCATCTGCAAATGGCGATATTTTAACTTCTTCCTTTCCAATGAGTATCCATTTGATCTCCTTTAGTTGTCTTATTGCTCTAGCTAAAACTTCAAGTACTATATTAAAGAGATATGGAGAGAGTGGACAGCTTGTCTTGTTCCTGATTTTAGTGGAATTGCTTTAAATTTCTCTCCATTTAATTTGATGTTGGCTATTGGCTTGCTCTATATTGCTTTTATTGTATTTAGATATACAGCTTGTACTCCTCACCTCTTCAAGACTTCTTTCATGAAGGAATGCTGGATTTTGTCACAGAGTTTTTTTTTTTTTAAGCAGCTAATGAGATGATGATGTGTTTTGTCTCTTTCAGTTTGTTTATGTGGTAGAGTACACGACAGATTTTCATATGTGAAACCAGCCCTATCCCTGGGATGAAACCAATTTGATCATGGTAGATAAAGATTTGACCTGTTCATGAATTTGGTTTGAGAGTATTTTATTGAATATTTTTGTATCAATGTTCATAAGGGAAATCTTGTTTTAACTTTAGGAAATGATATATATCAAGAAAATTATCCATTTCATTTAGATTTTCTAATTTTGTGGCATACAGGTTTTTGAAGTAAGACCTAATGATTCTTTGGTTTTACTTGGTATCCGTTGTTATGTCCCCGTTTTCATTTCTGTTTTTGTTGATTTAGATATTGACTCTCTGTCTTTTAGTTGGTTTGACTAGGGACTTGTCTATCTTGTTGATTTTCTCAAAGAATCATCTCTAAGTTTCGTTGATTCTTTGTATTGTTCTCTGTTGTTTTCTATTTTATTAATTTCAGCCCTGAGTCTGATTATTTTCTTCCATCTACTCCTCTTGGGTGTGTTTACTTCTTTTTGTTGTAGAACTTTCAGGTGTTTTAAGTTGGTCGGATAGGATCACTCCTCCAATTTCTTTATGAGGATATAGTTAGTGTTATGAACTTTGCTCTTGGCACTGCTTTCATAATGTCCCATAAGTCTGGATATATTGTGCATTTAATTTCATTTAATTCTAGAAAGTCTTTAATTTCTTTCTTTATTTATCCCTTGAACCCAGTGGTCATTTAATAGAGAGTTGTTCAGTTCCCTTGAGTTTGTAGGCTTTCTGTTGTTTCTATTGTTGTTGAAGTCCAGCTTTAATTCATGTTGATCTGATAAGATAGAGAGGGTTATTTCAATTTTCTTTTATTAGCTGAGACTTACTTTGTGGCCAAGTATATGATCAGTTTTGGGGAAGTCAGTGAAGTACTAAGAAGAAGATACATTTTTTTGTGTGTGTTTGGGTGAAATGTTCTGTAAATATCTGTTAGGTCCATTTGATTCATAACATCTGTTAGTGTTATTATTTCTGTGCTTAGTTTCTGTCTGGATGATCTGTCCAGACAGATTAGTGAGATTGGGGTGTTGAAGTCTCACCCTATATACATGTGTTATTTAAGCTTTAGTAATTTTTCTTTTATGAATGTGTGTGTCCTTGCATTTGGGGCATAGATATCCAAAATTGATATGCCATCTTGGTGGATTTTTCCTTTGATGAGTATAAAGTATCCTTCCCTATCTCTTTTGATTAATTTTAGTTGTAAGTCTATTTCATTAGATATTAGAATGGCTACTCTAGCTTGCTTCTTGGCTCAGTTTGCCTGTCAAATCTTATTCCAGCCCTTTACGCTGAGGTAATGTCTATCTTTGTTGCTGAGGTGTGTTTCTTGTATGCAGTAGAATGAAGGATACTGTTTATACATCTATTTTGTTGAGAGGTATTAATGTCCAGTGATTGTTAATTCCTGTTATTTTGATGTTGGTGGTGGTAGTGTGTGTGTGTGTGTGTGTGTGTGTGTGTGTGTGTGTGTGTGTTTGGTTTTGCTGTGTTTGGTTTTGCTGGTATGAAATTATTTATTTTCTGTGTTTTCTCAGGTGTTGTTAAGGTCCTTGTGTTGAATTTTTCATTCTGATATCCTCTGTAGGATTGGATTTGTGGAAAGCTATTCTTTGAATTTGGTTTTTGTCATGAAATATCTTGTCTTCTCCATCTATAGTGATTGCAAGTTTTGCTGGGTATAGTAGTCTGGGATGGTATCCATGGTCTCTTAGACACTGCAAGGCATCTACCCTGGCCCTTTTGGCTTTTACAGTCTCTGTTGTGAAGGCTGGTACAATTCCAGTAAGTCTGCCTTTATATGTTACTTGATCATTTTCCCTTGTGGTATTTAATACTTTCTTTGTTCTGTATGTTCAGTGTTTTGATTATTATGTGGTGGGAGGAATTTCTTTTTTTGGTCCAGTCTGTTTGGTGTTCTGTAAGTTTCTTGTACATTTATAATTTATATACATCTCTTTCTTTAGGTTAGGGATATTTTCTTCTATGATTTTGTTGAAAATATTTTCTAGGCATTTAAGCTGGAAATCTCCTTTTTCTATTCCTATTATTCTTACGTTTGTTCTTTTCACAGTGTCATAAGTTTCCTGAATATATTGCAATCATTATCAGAAACCCTAACCCTAACCATAACCCTATCCCTAACCATGAGGGACCTAGCAGGTCGGGGATTGTGGTGTAGGGCATCCCACCTGGTTTTCCCTGGTGCCAGCAGGCCTCTGGGGATGTAGGCAGAGCTTTGGGATGGGGAATAGAGTGCGCAGGTACACACTAATTTGTTCTTAAGTAAATAAAACTACAGTTTATAGTGTGGTTAATCTCTATCTATCCAGTTGAAATCTTTAAGAGCAACACCTGAGATTTCTTGAGGAAGAAGGAATACTGCTTTGAGACTGCAGTATAAATCCTACCTGATTTTAGATTACACAAGACTGACCTAAAGATTTTAGTTGTTCTAGACATCACAGCACTTTAGTATGCATATTTCTTCATATACATATGTATGAAATACATAATATAGTTATTCATATACAAACGCAAACACAAAAATATATCATTTACTATTAAATTGCATATATATGAATAGAGAGATACAGGCGATGCAGATGAAGACTGATACAGTTGATAACTGCTTGTTAAATTACTGGAGAAACTTCTATACTGTTCTCTATTCTCTCATGTTGCTACACTGCTTATGCCCCCTCTGTGGGCACCCAGAGCTTTCAATTTTTTCACATTCTCACTTGATGAAATTGTCTGCCCTTTGTTTCCAGTTATCTATTGCAAGTGGACAGCTTTGTAGTTTTGTTATGTCTTCATTTGTTCATGATTAATGATATGAATAATCTTGTCATGCATTTATTTGCCCTTTAGATGCCTTCTTTGGAGAATAGTCCTTGAATTCTTTGTCTTAATCCATATTTATATATCCATTTCTTTAATTTTGTGGCAGGGTTTCACTAGGTTGCCTATGTTGGCTTTGAACATGAAAATGCCCCTTGTGCTCATGAGTTTCAGATTTTAGGCAAATGTCCCCCTATACATGGAGATTGCCATGTTTTTAAGTGGGTTTTCTTCTCATTGAATGGTAAGAGTTCTTTATATGGACATACAATGAACTTTTATACATACAATCATTATCAGAAACATGCTTTGCAAATATTTGCACCTCTGTGATGGATTCTTTATTAATAATGAGTTCTGAAGCACAGAAATTTAATTTTTTAATTTTTTTCTCTATTTTTTATTAATTTATTTTTTCAAGCTACACCTTGATCAAAGTCTCCTCCTTCCTCCCCTTCAAGTCCCTCCATCTTCCTCATCTCCATCCTCTCCTTCTCCTTGGATGAGGGGAGCCCCCATGTATCAAACCCCTTCAGTTCATCAGTCACATGAAAGATAAGAGCTTCCTTTCCACTGGGCTTTGATATCACAGCCTATCTAGGGTAAGATATTCCACTAACAAGCAACAGGGTCCATGACTTGCTTCTAGGGGGAGTTTTTTATAAGATAGTTATGCTAGGTTCCTGTTTCTTTGGGTCTGTGGGTTGTAGGATGGTTGTCCCATGCTATATGGCTAATATCCACTCAAGAAAGTACATACCATGTGTATCTTTCTGTGTCTGAGTTAGCTTTTTTCTAGTTCCATCCATTTGGTTGTGAATTGCATTATTTCTTTGTTTCTGTGTACTATTCTATTGTGTAAATGTACCATAGTGCTATCTGGGTTGTTTCAAGTTTCTGACCATTACAAATAAAGTTGCTATGAACATAGTTGAGATGATGCCCTTGTGGTTTGGTGGAGAGTCTTTTGGATATATTCCCAGGAGCAACATGGCTGGGTCTTGAGGTAGAACTATTCCCAATTTTTTAAGATATCACCAGTTTGATTTCCAAATCAATAAGTGCTTGTATAAGTTTGCACTCCCACTAGCAATGGAGGAGTGTTCTCCTTTCTCCACATCCTTGCCAACATGTGCTATCATTTGAGTTTTTGAACTTACCTACCTGATAGGTGTAAGATGGAATCTCAGAGTAGTTTTGCGTTGTATTTTCCTGATGACCAAAGATGTTGAGCATTTCTTCAAGCATCTCTTGGCCATTAGAAATTCCTCTTTTGTGAATTCTCAGTTTATCTCTGTTTCCCATTTTTTAAAATTAGATTATTTGGTTTCTTGGTGTTTAATTTCTTGAGTTCTTTATATATTTTGGATATTAGTCCTCTGTCAGATGTGGGGTTGATGAAGATCTTTTCCCAATCTGTAATTTTGTTCTAATAAGAATGTCCTTTGTCTTACAGTTTTTCAGTTTCATGCGGTCCCATTTATTGATTGTTGTTCTTAAAGCCTGAGTTATTGGTGTTCTGTTCAGGAAATTGTCACCTGTGCCAATGAGTTAGAGGCTTTTCTCTACTTTACTATTAGATTTAGTGTGTTCCGTTGTTTGTGGAGGTCTTTGATCCACTTGGACTTAAATTTTGTACAGGGTGATAAATATGTGTCTATTTGCATCCTTGTACATGTTGACATCGAACAACATATTTTTGTGGAGGTGAAAAGACAACTTGTGAGACTCTGTTATGTTTGAAGAGAATTGTACTGAAGACAGCAGGCTTGGGAGTAAGTGACTTACTGGCTGAGGAATTTTATTAAGTTCAAACTAATTTTTAAATCTCTGAAATTCTTCAAAAAAGCTAACATATTAAAGAGAAGAAGATGAAAGAATTTGGCATATTCTCTCCATCAAAACTATATTTACATGTGTTTTCTTAAAATTCAATCATGAAGCCGGGCGGTGGTGGCGCACGCCTTTAATCCCAGCACTTGGGAGGCAGAGGCAGGCGGATCACTGTGAGTTCGAGGCCAGCCTGGTCTACAAAGTGAGTCCAGGACAGCCAAGGATACACAGAGAAACCCTGTCTCGAAAAACCAAAAAAAAAAAAAAAATTCAATCATGATCAGATTATGATACAACACTAGTATCCACAAAGTTCATATGATTTCAGAACTGTATGCAAGGAAGCAGAGAGTGTAAAATGAGTATGTGGTGTCTCCAAAGACACAGAACCTCAAAATCTCCAAGACAAACTCATACCTGAAGGAGATGGGTCACTCAAAATCAACACACATTGTTTTACTCTGGCCTTTGGAGAGTTTCAAGGGACATGAAGGATGCCTAGGTTTGTGAGGTATATGATATCCATTTTATGATACCTAAATATTCATATTTGAATGTTCGCTTATATTTGTTATATAGCTTTGTTTCTTAGATATTACTGTATTGTGTCTATAGTGACAGCCTTGACTGTGTAATAGCTCCTTGTCCTGCTGATCATTAGCATGTAATATAGATAAATATGAGGATGACATTAATCAGAATAACACCTATTACAGGTCTGCTTTGAATGCTTTCTGCATGTCATCTGGAATCCTGCTTGTTTTATGTTTCTTCCTCTGGTGCTGTATCCTCTTCATCTCTGCTTGCTCATAAAACTCTCTCAGACTCAGTACAATTTAGCTTGGCATTGTGTAGGTGTCCACCATTTACATTCGGGTAGAAATAATTAATTTAGGATTTTTTTTTTTTTTTTTTTGTTGTTGAGTGACTTTGTTTCCTCACAGGAAATAAATCAGTTCTTGAATATACATCTTCCCAACTGCTTGAAAGATATGACAAATTGAAAATTCTCTGAAGTATGTTAATAGAAGACCTTATAAAAGATTACTTAGATTTCTGTTCTGGGTTTATAGATGTGTAAGGTACACTCAATATCACCTGTCAAATAAAGGTAAAAGTTAATTAAGTAATAAATCCATACAAACTGCTACAGAAAAGTAATGAATTCTTTGCACTTTTATAATATCAATATTGTATTTAGAAAAGAGAGAATAAAAATCAGTTGGTGAAGCAATCCAGGGCTAGATCTGAGGGAACAGTTTTCCATGGTCATTACATGTGTGTCCCATGACTTCCTTGATTTGCTTTCAAATAACAAAATAGAAACTCTCAGACTTACTGAAGGAGTTTAGATGCATTCAAACAACTTTGTAACATAATTAAAAAATGAATTCCCATCTTATTAATGATTGGGGGAATTTCCTAGGAAGTATATTTAAAATTGGGGAAAACCAACACTGCTAGAAACTAAAGGAAAAACAAAAAAAAATGTCCAATATTCACCAAACAGCTACTGAAGTGTTTTGTGTACATGTCAGATGCAGAGTTGAGCAAGTCAAAGGTATACAATGTCAAGAAGGTGCACTGTGCTACAGGGATGCCTTTCTGCTCAATTAGAAACTAGAGGAAGTAGATGACTCAACTGTTTTGTTTTGTAATTTGAGAGCCTATGGTAAAGCTACAGATGCAGATGGTGTAGAGGTTCAATAAAGAAACTGTAAATAAGAGTAGACAGAAAGAACCTGACACCCACACATGAAGATGCCTTTAAAAGACACACGAATATGTAAAATCTAATAATTACATAGCTCATTAAAATTCTTTATTATCTTGAACAAATTATTGCCACATATAATTCAAAAAAATTTGGCATCAGAAACTCGGATTTTATTTTATCATGTGAAAAATTCCTTAAGGGCCACAGAATGTCAATGTGTAAAATGTCATCATAGAAGCTGTTGTGTCATCATATGGATGTCTGATATACCAGTCACCAAAACTGTGGAAGATGATGCCTATCTGCTCCATCTGCTAGCTCATCATTCAGTTATCATTAAAATAAGAATTACAAGGTCTGTGTTAGGTTACAGAGAAAGACTAGAAGAAGCAAAAGTAGTATTCAGAATACCAGAATACTTAGGCTGAGAAATCATTCCTAGAGACCTGAAATAGATATTATGCCAGCACAGGTAGAGGGAAAGAAAAATTACAGACAGGATATGAGGTGATGCTGTGGTGAGGGCAATTCATGGTGACAATGGTACCAAGTCACTGGAATCTCTGTCCTGAATGGGGAAAAATATTTCACGTATTTTACATTTATCTGAATATTTGATGCTAGTTGTCTTAAAGTTTGTAGAAATTAAGTGTGAATTAGCATTAAAAGTACATTTATATGAACATGAACTGAAAATAATTCACCATTGTGTAAACAGTGTTAAGATGGTGAAGCTAAGTGTATTTTATGAGTAAATATATTTTATAAAGTTTGCATTGTCTTAGTCAAGAAATCAGAATCTCTTTTTTGGAGTCAAATGACAGTTTCTTAATCTTGAATTTGGGGAAATAACTATGTTGGTATCATGTAACTTTGGTTCATATGACTTTCTAGAGATTTCATGTTTCACAGAAGACTACTGGAAATTGAAATTAAATTGATGAATATCTCAAGTGTGGATTTCACAGAGGTGTTTTATAAAGGATATGTGTATAGATATTGTAAAGTAAGATATTTTTGCAATGAAAGTTGAACAGCTGTTTTTCATGTTGTATTAATATTAATTTCTAATAAAACACGAACAGCTAATAAACCAAAGACATTCCCCAAACTCAGCATTTATTAAAGAGCTCAAGGAGCTCATAAATCATGAAAAACTAGGGATGGAGATGAGGAAACAGTTAACAAACGATAGATTGCACATTTACAAGGTGTGGGGTCTGGGGAGATCAAAACACTATAGAATTAGTCCTCAGGAAGAGGGGAGAGAAGGGAGGTGAGGGTCAGCAAGGATGGAAACCTGAGACAGCATTGTGCTCCATGAGGTTGTTCTGCTCCGATTTGATGCCCTAGACCTCAGATCCATAATCTGGATGACCAATGGGCTCTGTCTTCCCTGTTCTGAAAGCAAGCATTGCTATATCTCTATAAAATGCTCAGACCCACTTCTCTGAAAAATCTAATCATCTGAAGCAGAATTACAGAGAAGTCATTCAGTCTGTAATTGTGCTACAAATCATATGACCTTCAAGCAAAATTACTTCAGTTCTTGAGTATGTTATTTTGATGTCATTCATTTAGATAGTAAAAAGATGACAATGAACATAAACTACATTATACAAGAAATGAATATTCAGCTGAAGAACTGTCAACTATTCGGGGTATTTGAGGTCACTTTTATCTGAGTTAGTTAAAGAGTTTTCACTGAAACCCTAATTACCCACTTTCCTCATTAAATGGAGCATTTAATTTACTGAGTATTTGGCTGGTTTACACTGCATTGTTTACCACTCTCCTCCCTATACCATAGCCTCTTCACTGTGAAGACATAGACAGAGTGATAGAGTGGTTTGTATCCCAGTTATGTTGACTCACAGCTTGTCAGGACAAGCTTCAATCTATTTATGATTGCTAGGATCTCATAACTACAATATCTGAATCATAATCCCATGTGATTTAAAATTACAAGTTTTAGATCATAAATATTTTGATGGCAGTGGCAAGATGGCTTAGTAATAAAAACACTTTCTGCCAAGCTTAATGACATAAGTTTAATACACAGAGTCCCTGAGATGGGGATAGAACAATGACTAACAAGCTCTCCTCTGACCTCCATGGGTACACCACAACACACATGTGTCCATGCACACATGCACAGACACACACATACACACACACACACACACACACACACACACACACAGAAAGACACATGCACACACATACACCCAGACACACACACAGAGACAGACACACTCACTAATAATAATAATAGTAATAATAATAAATGAAATAAATTAATTGTGAAAACAAAGCACAACAAATGCAATTATGATAAATAAAAAAAAAAATAAATAAATAAATAAATAAATAGATGTGTTTATGTTATCAAATGTATATTTTATTGTACCCTGGCTGCTATTCTGATTCTCCCTATCCTGGTCAGCATTTACTGTCAGCTTGACACACTCTAGAATCACCCTGATGAAGATTATTAATTGAGTAAGTATGTTTATTAGATTTTCCTGTACATGATTATCTTGAATATTAATTAATGCAGGAGGACCTAGTTCACTGGGTGGCACCATCTTGAGGCAGGTGGTCTTGGGATGTATAAGGAGCTAGCTAAGCATGGGCTGATGAATGAGAAAACAAGCAGTGTTCTTCCACTGTCCCTGTCTCCAGGTTTCTGCTTCGAGTTCCTGCCTTGATGCCCCTCCGTGATGACATGTGACTTGGAAGTATAAACCAAACAAGCCCTTCCCTCTCCAAGTTGATTTTGCTCACAATGTTTTATCAGACTAGCAAAAATGAAGCTAGAATATTCCCCATTCAATTTTGTGTGAAGTTTGAAGAGATGTGATGTAAGGGTTGGCCAATGATGACACAACTCTAGTCCAGAATTTGCATTTCAAAGATGCCACAAAGTACACATGGCCAGCGACATGTAGAGGATTACAGTTGCCCCCTTGAGAGGAGTTAAAGACATTTCCTAATTTTTTCTTATAGTTCACCTTAATAAATTAAGATAGCTGCACATTATTAATAATCTCATATGTTAGCAGTTCTCTATCTTAGACTAAATGGAAGGTTAAACAAAATTGTTACTGTTGATTATATGCAATAAAATATATCAGACAAAAGAGCTACTGAAAAGATACAACTTTCAAAGGCTTCAGGTTGTGTTTCAGTGTTTTTTTCCAATTCCTTTAACTATATTTAGGCTATATTTACTTATTCTTCATATTACTTTTCATCAGCTTGAAAGTAGATAGGAAAATTGGGATAAGTGTAGACTAACAAGTTGATATCTTTGTGAAATATTATGTTAGTACTTAATTTAGATTAAAAATTTGTTTCAGGTATAAAGAATAATGATTATAAAAACAAAGACAGGGCACTCGAGCCGCACCACAAGAGCAAAGGTAAGTGAGATTATTTTTTGCCGGAGTTTCTAACATGGTGGCACAGCGTGCACTGTAGCGGAGAGGTAGAGACCTAATCCAGTCACAGCAAAGCAATTAGGAGCCAAGACTGCC
>CAJQZJ010032698.1:1072793-1137793 GCA_907164525.1 Lophiomys imhausi | reverse complement strand
GATCATCTCTCCCACTCTCATGATCTCAGGGCCAGCTCATTCAGGCTTCCTTCATCCAGGGGGAGGTACAGCCCCTGTCTCCCTTCTCCTGAGTACTGTAGCTGGTAAAAGACAGAGCCAGCTCTCCTGCCATTGGGGTCAGCTCACCCATATGCCACAGGTGACTGGGTTTGGGATTGTATTTCTCTCCTGCACCAATGCCATCAAATAGCAGATAAGGGAAGAAGCTAACCCTTGCCCTCAGGACTTGCTCACCCTCACCTCTGCCACCAAACCTAGTTTTATTATGCTATTCAGGCAAGGTGCAGGCCCATTCTCATGAGTGTTGCAGCCTGTGAGAGCCATTGCCAGCTGTCCTGCACTCACTCCATTAGGGCCAGCTCTACTGTACCCATGCCAGCAAACCCAGTTCTCCCATGCTTCTCAAACAAAGGTAGTGTCATCTCTACCTAGTGTGGGGTAGATATAACTGTCCTGCTGGTGGTGAGGGGCAGGACCAGCTCAGCACAGTGCTCAGACATCAACATGGCCTAAAAGTGCCAACCCAGACCATAGATATATGTATGGAATTTGTTGATAACATGGGCCTCAGACATCAACACAGACTCTGGTTGTGATAGGACCACAGAACTAGAAATGGGCTTGGATGCTACTATAGCCTCAGGTGGCATTTAGGCCATTCAGATCAGTATGCCCCCTAGGTGGTAGCTAGACCAATGGCATCTGTATGGCCTTTGGTGGTAAATCAGACCATGGACATTGGCACAGTCACCAGATGAAGCAAGACCATGAACCCATACATGGCTCTCAGCATCAACCCTGGCTAAGACTTCACCATGAACTCAGGTGGCAGCACAGGACACTCAGATAAGTTTGGACCCCAGCATCAGTATGTTCCCTGGACATCAACATGGTCTCAGGCAACAGACCTGACCACTGACATCTGAGTGGCCTTTGGTGGTAACTTGGGCCATAGATGTTGACACAGACCACAGCTGCCGCAGGACCATGGACCCAAATATGTTCCATGGTTGCAGCCTGGGTCCAGACATTACCATGGCTTCAGGTGGTTGTTCAGGCTCCTAATGTTTTCCTGTTCCTCATCACCATTGCGTCCCACCTCTCTCCACAGTACAGTAACTGCTTGGCTTTGCTTTCTCTCCCATCTTGCCACCTTGAACTCCCTCTTTTACATCTCTCCATCACATATTCACTCATCATAATGGCACACACCTACCAAGAGATAGGCTTGCGACTAATTCAATCATCTCCCACTGGAGATTCTTCGATGCTCATCTTCTACTTGGGGTATAATAGGGGGTGCCATCAGGAGTTGATCTGTCTTGATATAAAAAAATCTAAAGTTACTAAAACATCTTTGAATGCCATATTCTGCAGATCTCTTGAGGTTTTTGAAGAGGCCCTATCTGTCTCTTATATTAGGGTAAGCAGATGTTGCTTGTCTCTTAGCAGCTTTATTTCTGATTAGCTTAGAAAATAACTATAATAGGCTGTCATAGTACCTAACAGAATGACCGGCTTGCATAACCATTAGTTTGCATTTCTTAATTATCCTAAACAGTTTATGACAATTAGTAGCAAAAGGCCGAAACATCACATTTCATTTTTTTTCTTTACCTCCTAACCCTTCCATCCCATTTCTCTGGGGTGGGGTGTCCATATATAACAGTCCCTCATCTCAGTTGAGAGGTTGTATGAGGGCCAAGAGCCTCCTCATTCATTGGGGTTCTAATGTAGACAGAATGCTGTCTAAAAAGGACAAAACCTGGAAGCAGGTAAGTCGACAGCCTAGCTCTGCCAAGACAGGGTAGGCAAGTCCTTCATAACTCCTGCTCTACAATCAATGTCTATCAGAGAAATAGGGACAAACAACTGAAGATTGATGCTGTAATGTATGGAGAGAAAATGGGAACTGTCCAGGCAGCCACTGGTATGTCATTTCTTAGTTTTGGAAGCTGCAGGTCCTGTACTTCCTATAAAATCAGATATATTTATCTCTCTCATGTCTCTGAGGTAGTTGAAGAACAGATAGCTAGAGTCTCATAATTAAATTTTGAGTCGTTTAGGAGTCAAGAGAGTGTTATAGATCTAAGAGGATACTTTTAAAATTGTGTTGCAAGTTAGTATGAATGTTGAGTTAGATATAGAACTTTAAACTCATGGAGATGGTTAGATAGTAGAATGTTAAAGTCAGGTGCCAAATACATATGGACTGGACGTTGGGAATGTACGCTAAGCCATATAACCCTCATAACTGTGGCCTAATTACTTCTGTTGTTTTGTATTGTACTTATTATTATAAGAGAAAGAGCCATTTGTTGGACTGAAAGGGGAAACTGTAGGGGGAAATAAGATATACCTTAAACTTAAAAAAAAAGGGGGAAGAGGATGGGGGGTTGGGTGGGAGGGTGGACTGGAGGGGGGAATAGGGAGGGGACTGCAATTGAGATGTAACTTGAAGAAATAAAAAATACAGGAGAAAAACACCAATGGACATAAAACATAAATAAATAAATAAATAAATAAATAAATAAGAAATGGCACACGCCAAGGCACCTGGGGCGGGGCTTGATTGTCTCTGCTAATTAGCACTTCTACTTCTAAACATTTATCATTTTTCTGAGTTGGGAACCTTCAGTTCTTTAGTTATTTTAGAATGTATAATAAAATTTTGCTGTAGTGATAATAATGCCCTAAAAATAGAAATTTCCCATCTTCTATGGATATTTTGCTCTCCATGACTCAGATTGTCTCTAACTTCTTCCCCCTTTCTATTCTCCTAATAATTTCTGTTCTACTTTATAATACTATGTGAGAAACTATTTTTGTTTTTCCAAATTTATTTTTCATTATTGAAGGGGCTTATGAACATATGCATTCAGTGCCCAGGGAGGCCAGGAAAGAGAATCATATATCCCTTGGCTCTTGAGTTACAGGAGATTATAAGTCACTTGACACAGGTGCTGGAAACAAAACTTGGGTTCTCTGCAAGAGAAGTACTCAATCTTAATGGCTGAACTATCTTGCCAGTTTTAAAATAATCAACTATTTTATTAACAATTGTCTGAGGGTAATCATTTGCAATTGGGTAATCTATATAGAGCTTGTTTATTAAAGGTGTTGATCCTCCCTCTCTCAGCACCCCTTGACCACACGTAGCTCTTAATCTAGGAGCGGGACCATGGGTAATTTTCCCTGTCTGTATTAGCATGTCAATTGCTGCTGTTATTATGCTGTTGGTCTTGTTTAGGGAACCGTATTTTTGAGAGTTCATGAGTGTATATTCTCTATCATGGAGAAGAGGCATTTTTAAGCAAGTGGGAAGGACAGTATTGAGAGCTTGCAGCAGCGTTTGTCTCTGGACCTAGTTTATCTCACTCAGTAGATTATCTCTGAATTCTATTCCAGTTGATGAGAATGGCAGATTCTCCTACTTCCTATGGCTGAATAATATTACATTATGCATATACAATGTTTATTTTGTTTTGGTTTATAAATTTGAGATTCAATCTCTCATTAGTCTACAGTGGCTAGGTACTTACTATATTGGCTTTGAATCCTCAATCCTCCTACCTCAGTCTCTATAGTACTGGGAGTTAAAACCTATGCCACCATGCCTGGCACTATACTGTATTTTTAATCCATCCACCCATTCAAAAACATTTCTGTTGGTTCCAAATATAACTTACATAAACAGTGGTCCAATAAACATGGAGATTCAAATGTTCTAAATTACGACATTTTATTTCCTTTGGCTATACAGCCAGGAGTAAAATTGTTGGACCACATATTTGTTCAGATTTTAGCACTTAGTTTTTGTTTTTTGTTTAGGAATTCTCATGTTTTCTATGATGAGTATACTAATTCATATCCCTACCCAGAGAGTATGATTTCATCCATTTCTTATCCATTCTTTCCATCATTTGTTATTTTGTCTTTTTAATAATAGCCATGTGAAACGGGGTTAGATGGGATTCCATTATGGTTCTGATTTTAGTTTCACTTTGAGGGGGGATTGTCAAGTGTATATGAGTGCTCTTTTTTATTTATTCTGTTTACTTTGAAATTATAATTATACAGTAAAATTATATATTTATTTACCTTTCCCTTTCTCCTTTAAACTTTTAATTTTTTTAAAAAATAAGATTTGTTTGTTAATTCAAGTTACATCTTGATCACAGCCCCCTCTGTCCTCCCCTCCTGTTCCTATCCTTCCACCCTCTACTCCCTCTCCCATCTATCCTTCTCCTCCAGTGTGGGGGCCCCCACATATCAGCCCCCCCCAGTTCATGAGTAACATGAGGCTAAGAGCTTCCTCTTTCTCTGGAGCCCAACATGGTAGTTTAGCTAAGTTAAAGTGTCCCACTATCAGGTAACAAAGTACATCACTGAGTCTGCCCACACTTGTTAAGGGATCTGTATGATGACAGCAACAACATTGCCTATCATCTAGGGGGGTCTAGGTTTACTCTAAGTTTTTTCTTCTATTATTTGGTTAGCATTTCAGACTCTGTCAGCTTCTAGGGACCTAGATTGTAGATCCTTAACTTTTAAACATATACTTGTTGGCTTTTATAAATCTTCTTTTGAGAAATAGCTATTCTGGTATTTAGGCATTCTTGTTTAAAAGGTTAATTTTATTATTTGTGTGTGTGTGTGCCTCTCTCTCTCTCTCTCTCTCTCTCTCTGTGTGTGTGTGTGTGTGTGTGTGTGTGTGTTTACCACATTCATGCAAGTGTCTGCAAAACTGTAAACAGGGCTTCTTGTTGCTGAAATAACAGGTGTTTGTGAGCCATTCAGTGTGGATGGTGTGAACTGAACTCTGGTCCTCTGGAAGAGCAACAGGTATGTGTAACCACCAAACCATCTCTCCAACCCTTTTAGCCATTCTTTCATAAAATTTTTATCATGGTTTTTCAAGCTCTTTGTTTATAGAATACACTTAAATTCTTCACAAAAAATCATTTGTATAATTCTCCCATTCTGGATATTGTTCCTTTGCTCTCTTCCTTTTGCAACACAGAAGCTTCCATGTTTGGCATAAGTTCCAATTTCATTTTTAATTATTTGTAACATTTGTGATACATTTTCTGATAATGCTCATATACACTAAGGGATAGTCTAGTGTCAGTTTTCTGGATACATAAACCCACATTTCCACAGATTGCCTTCTCTTGGTTATTCTCCTCCTTATATTGAGAGACCAAATGGATATAAATAAAAGGACTAACTTCTTGGTTTCATTTTTTTCTTGTGTGTATTTCTATGTCATTACTATGTATTCTGATTCTTTTAAGTTTCAGCATCTTTTGAATTCAAGTGTTATGTTGCATTTAGCTCTGTTTGCTCTATATGGTTTTGGCAACACCTTTTAAAAAATCTTTTTGGTTTCATAAGAATTTTGTGATTTTTTTTCCTGCAAAGAATGGGGCAGGTGCTATTACACCGACTTTGTAGACTGCTTTGTGTAGCATGAACATTTAAATATTATTGATATTTTCAGTCTATGTTCATGGAAGCTTTATTTTTAGTTTCTTATGCCCATCAATATTTTAAAATATTCTTTATTGAGATATTTATTTATTCATTTATTTCTAGTTTTTTGTGTGCATGGTTATTGAAAATGGTATTTCGTTTTCATTTAGTTCTTTACTAGACTATGTGATACTTTTTTATGGATGTTGCTTTAATATCTTACAACTTTACTTAAATCATTAATCAAATTACAACAGAGCTTTTTTGTATTTTGTCATAAAGATTTGTTCTTTTTTTGAGTTTCATATTTTTTTCCTTTATTTTTTATTTCTTCAAGTTACATCTTAATCGCAGTCCCCTCCCTATTCCCCCTCCAGTCCCACCCTCCCACCCTCAACCACCCATCCTCTTCCCTTTTTTTTTTTCTTTTAAGTTTAAGGTATAACTTATTTCCCCCTACAGTTTCCCCTTTCAGTTCAACAAATGGCTCTTTCTCTTATAATAACAAATACAATACAGTACAACACAGTTATGAGGGTTATATGGCTTAACGTACATTCCCAGTGACCAGTCCATATGTATTTGGTACCTGACTTTAACATTCTACTATCTAACCATCTCCATGAGTTTAAAGGTCTATATCTGGCTCAACATTCATACTAACTTGCAACACAATTTTAAAAGTATCCTCTTAGATCTATAACACTCTCTTGACTCCTAAACAACTCAAAATTTAATTATGAGACTCTAACTATCTGTTCTTCAACCTAATGGCTGACAGACACTTGAAGAAATGCACAACATCCTTAATCACCAGAGAAATGCAACTCAAGATGACTCTGAGATTCCATCTCACACCTGTCAGAATGGCTAAGATCAAAAACTCAAATGACAGCACATGCTGGCGAGGGTGTGGAGAAAGGGGTACCCTACTCCATTGCTGGTGGGAATGCAGGCTTGTGCAACCACTATTGAGGTCAGTCTGGCGATATCTTAAAAAAACTTGGAATAGCTCTGCCTCAGGACCCAGCCATACCACTTCTGGGAATACACCCAAATGCCTCTTCATGGAATCATAAGGAAGTTTCCTCATCCATGTTTGCAACAGAGTTTTTTTCGGGTGAAATATTGTATTTTTTCACATGTAACATCAGATCAGTTGCAAATGGATGATGTGACAATATCTCATCTAATATGGACACTGTGTATTTATTGCTCTAATTTTCCCAATATCCCTGTGACTATTATTATGTTGATAGTGGTTTGAATGTGGACATATTTATTTTGTTGATCTGAGAAGAAACAGTGTTAGCTCTTCTCTTGGCATGATGTTAGCTGTGGGCTTGTCATATTAACATGCTTTACCTTGTTGAGACAGATTTCTACTGTCCCTTGGTTGCTTGGGGTTTTATCAAGAAAGAAAACTGAAAAATTTCAGATGCTTGCTTTTTCTGCATTTTTTTTACTGTGTCCATACATTTTTATCTTTCAGATGATTGATGTTCTATCTTATTATATGCATTGACTCCTCTGTATTGAAGCACTATTGTGCTTCTTGGATAAAGACCCCTTGATTCTTGTGCATAATCTTTTTGATGTTCTTCTACTCTTCTATTTTCTGTTTACTAGTTGTGATGATTAATATTGTCAAATTTATTGAAATAAAAGTCAACTAGGAGATTTGCAAGGCATACATTTGGCTCTATTCAAGACATATATTCATATTTAAGTTCAAAGAACTTAAGATATATGATTCAAGATAAAATACATGAAATATAAATAAATTAATAGATGGGGAAATAAAGGAAATAGTGCAAAAATAGCATTTAATATAGATGCCCAAGACTCTTACAGAAATAATAAAAGAATTTTGTCAAGTATGAAGAGCTGAAACAAAATCACATCATATTAATGACAGCAAAAATTAAATAATTTCTTATTTCAATGGATAGTAACAACATTAAGACATCAGAGTTGAGTAGGGAAAAACAGAAAATAGCTCAACAATATTCTTAAACAATGGAAGTCCACAATTATGAAAATATTCTAAGAGCCAAGCATGGTGGTAAATACCTACAACCCTAACTCTTATAATATTGAGGCAGAAAAGACATCCTGGACTACATAGAGCATTCAAAGCTAGCCTGTGGTACATAGTGAGACTCTCAAAATATGGAAAAATAAATTATATAAATTGCATAAATTAAAAAAATATAAATTTATACAATACATAAATGTGATACCATTTAATATAAACTTTTTCCTACTATATACATTAAATATTAATTGAAATTTAAATAAAAAGAAACTAAAAAATAAGAAATGTGGAAAAATTCATTTTTTCTGAAAATGGGTGAATATTGAATAGGACAAAATTCATCAACAAAAGATTAAGGCAATAGACACTTTAAATTATCACTTCAATATTTACCAATAATCTGTAACCTTAGCTAGGTTACTGGAAATATAAAGAAAAGAAATACATCAACAATCTATAATGTCCAAAAGAAAACTTTAAATGAAAATTCAAATGGTTCTATCAATGATCTATTAATTCTCTTTAGCAATATCAGCTATGCTTTAGTCATATATCTAATCTATGAAATGAATTTAAAATAATACTTTATCAACTGATGTTTTTGTTCAAGAAGTACATGTGTCCACACTTAACTCTCTGTTGTTATCAGAAAAACATATGAAGAATTTCTTACACTGATTATTAGCTTGTACAATATTGTGCCCAAGAAAGTGCAGATTGTACATTAGACAAGCTCCTGCCTTTATCAGTGCTTAGAGAGTGTACCAACATGTAGTCCTGCTCAAAGGAACCTAACTAGAGTCAGGAGGTTATCTTGAAGAAAATAGTGGGTCTGAAAGTATGATGATGGTAAGGCAGTGATGTTTTGTAGAGTACTACCTAAGATCTTTGGACACTGGAAAGCTGTCCTTTCGTTACTTAACAAATATTGTCACTTGTGAGCATGTGATTCAGAAAGAGCTATCAGAGGTCAGGGTAAGAAAAACACTAAAGTATTGGCTATGACAATGGCAATATCACACAGGACTGGATATGGTTCATACTCTTACTAGCATAGAGGGATATAGCACTTGAAGAATCATTAGGTAGAGTGATAAGCTAATTAAAGTCTCAGTAGTAGGGGAAAAACTATCTCTTGTCTGATGGTTTCTCCAGTCCTATGTGAGGCAAAAGTACTTCCAATATCAGGCAAGAACAAGTAACATTAATAGGCTTGTATTTCTGCATCAAGAATGTAATTTGGGAAAACTAAAACCATAAACAAGTATGTCCTATGTCCAGGATTCCTCCTCTAAGTCTCAAGATGTTAAGACTAGCATCCATAATGTAACAGTTAACAACAGAACAATGTACACACAGATTTCTCACAATGTCAAGATAAATAAGCAGTGAATTAGATGGGGAAAAAAGCCAGTTGAAAGGAGTAAATGTCATCTTGACCCAATTTTCAAAAATAAACAAAAATTATCCATGGCTTTAGAATGTTCTAAAGACCATAAGACATAGGGTAGAAACTCACTAAAGTCTAAACAGGAGAAGTATGCCCTTTACATTTGTTCCACTTCAGTAGATGCACAGCACATTGCTAAACAGCAGGAGATGAAACAAGAACAAGACGAGGGACACACTGAATGAAATCAGAGAATCTCACAGATGCCAGGGCTGTGTTCAACTGAGTGGTACAACATGCTTAAAGATGATTGAACCCAGCATTCAGTCCCCTAAATCCAAAACTATGAAATGTGAAAGCCTAAGAGGAGCTCCAGCATTCTGTGCCAACAAAGTTGGTTACAGCATCACATTGTTTCCAGCCTTGGGAAAGCTAAAGAAGGAAGAGATCAAGATAGAAGCTAACCTGGCTAACATAACAAGTCTCTGAAAACTAAAGCAATGTCAGTGGATGTAGATATCTAATCAAGATTCAGATCAATTGGAACTGGAGAGATGACTCAAGGATTAGGAGAACGTGGAGCAAATGGTGATGGGGAATTTTTCTCTGGCCGTCAAAGGTTGAACTTTTGAGATTTCCCACTGCTGAGATGCAAATATTTATAAAACACAATTTTAAACTGATGTATTAAATGATGGACTCTGTATATGTTGCCTAATTAAGTTTATGTGGACCACTTTTATACGGTTTCTGCAGAAGTCAAGCAGATGTATTAAGTAGGGATATAGGAGGGCCAGTCATATTTTTGATATACTTTCAAATTTTCTATGATGGTACGACCATTGTAATCCCTCCAGCTATGCAGTGTCACTTCTTACTTGCTGGGTGGGGCGTGGGAGCTATTCCAGGTTCTGCTTTGCTCTTTCCAACTCACACTCCACAAAATACATCAGTTGTAAATAATATCTATCTAGGCCATGTATGTGAGCACTAGTGATGCTCACAGAGTGCATTAACAAGAAAAACAAACAAACACAAAAAACCCAGACCTACTTCTGCAGAAGAAAGTTAGGCCAAGGGTTTCTGTCATTGGTGAACTCCATCACCCTGGAAATGACAACTAAACACTCTCAGATCAACAGCACCAATAACAAACAAACTGATAGGAAATCATTGAGCACTGGCTTCCACTAATTGACAGTATAGCATAAGGATAACTATGGAATTTCACATCATCAGATATAAATGTAAGTTCAAAGCCCATAATTACTATGAACATTAAGAGGTATTTCTCTGCACTCAGTACATAGTTGGAAAATGGCCCTAAATGCCTTTGGGAAAAAGATGAGAGGAATAATTATAGGACATATTGAAATGTTGTTGCTTGGAGCTTAGGAGAGAAAGTCTAAACTCTCTTATCCAGCAAGTTTCATCTCCCATTACTGTTTAACCTGGTTTACATATGCATGTTGTACAAGGCAGTAACATTATCTATTGTAATGGCCAAAGTCTTTTTTTTATCCTGTTGTGATTTTAGTTGTTGTTATTATATACAAATTGATAAAGACCTGATAATTTGTCTTCCTTGCACTTAAAGAGATTTTGATCTTTTAACTGTATTTGTACACCTGTATTTCAGCTGTAATGGGTTCACTGACATCAGTTAACTCTTTGTAGTACTGCATAAAGGAGGAGTTGTAACTCTGTAGCTTCAGTCGTGGTAGACACCTTTGTGTGCACACTTTGAAGTAGCCACATACAAAAATTAGCTGAGTCACTTCTGTGTGTTTATTGTCCAGATTGTGAATGGCCACAATGACATGAACACTTCATGTTAGCATGTTTCATTTCAATTTTTTTTCCTGGACTAATGTTTCTACTCTTCTATCTGAAAACTTTCAGAACTAATGACTTATGAGTTCTTCCATTTCTCATTGGTATAGATTAGGCACAACTACCATTATTTCCCATGTGATTTTGGAAAATTTTACTCTAAATCTTATCTCTATGTCAGCCATGGAAGGAACAAACAGTTTCTTACAAGGTTCAGGTGAAGTCACACTCCAAGGAAGGGAAAACATTATTTTCTGGATTCCTACTTGTTCTTTACCACAGAATACTGTTAGCCATTTTTATAATCCTCCCATTTTAAATGTTTAATGTGCTTTAAGTGCAGTAGGATGGATGAGTTCATTTTCAGTGGTAATAGAGAGCTGTGGACTCTTAGAACAAGTTCTACATTGTCAGTTAGTTTAGATCTTTAGAATTGTCATCAAAATCAAGCTGGTATTTAAAAATTTTTTTTCACAATATTTGTAATATCATCACACCTTTAGAAGAAAGGGGGATCTTTCTAATTTTCTATTTTTCTAATTGAATTTTGATTAACAATAGATTAAAATGTTAAGGATTGTGAAGACCCTGTATGCCAGAGTTGATTTTCTTTCTACCAATATATATGATTCCTGAGTGTTGCCAAACAGATTGCCGTCCAAATCCAAAATGTTTCCTTGACAGTCTGATCTACAAATGTACTCCTTCCCTAGCATCAGACTATGTGCTAATGGTTATTCACAATCACAGGGCCTGACATCAGAGGAAATAAGTGTTTGAAAGGGAAGGACACGAATCAAAACATACTGATATATTTCAGGCTGCTCACTATTTTATCAGAAGCTATGAAGTAATGTAGCCAACCTCTTGGCAGTAGACTCCACTGGGTCCATGGATGTGCTCAGACACGTTCAGAGGAAAAATTGCCCCTTGACTCAGACTTTAGAAAAAAGGCTCATCATGAAATTTATTTTGTGTTTTTTTCTTCTTTCCTCTTTGATTTGTTAAAATTCACTTGAGAAATAGGTAACTATCCTAAAATCTAAAGTGATCTCAGTCCACCCTTTCTGCAGTCCGTCATTACAGCTTGGAGAGGGGGCAAGAAGACACCACAAAATTCTAATGTGCAGTAGAGGATCTCAGAACATTCAGAGGGATTTAGTTTGATAGTAAAAATGGAAACAGTATCGTGTGGATTGTGTGCAACAAATCATGGAGAACCCTGTTCAAATATCAGGAGGACAGTGCTCATATAAACAATGAAGGCATAAAGGCTTTTTAAATTTTGTTTTCTGTCTTTTTAATCTCTATCTTGACTTACTATCCTCAGGCTTTGTATGCTATCTTTTAAAAATAGTTACTGTTCCATGTATATATTATACATGTAATGGAAGTAGACCAATCAGACATTTGCAATCTGAGTACTTAGTGTAGGTGCAGGCACATTTCATTCTCATCAGAATGAAGAGATACTTCCCTAAGTTAGCTCAACAGTGATACTACAATTTAATTATCAATTTTAGTTATTAATAAGTTATAAACTGTAATATTAGGCAAGCACAGAAGCTAGTGGCTTAACAGAGAAGCAGGTGGCCTGGCCCACTTTAACTGGTTCCCTGATTTGTCCTGGGGAAAGAGCCCCAAGACCAAGGGTGGCCTACACCACCTGTAACCTAAACTCTGTTAGCTAATATAAGTTGTTATATTAGGCCAGTAGAATTACCAGATGCTTGGCAGGAGATTCACCTGGTTTCAAAGGGAATCTGGGAGTCTGGAAGTCCAATAGGCCTGGATTGCTCAGACTGATGACTTATAAGCTACTCTGATCCTTTCCCCAATGATTACATACACCAAGACCTTTTAATGTTTCAACACTTGACCCTTTAGCTGGGCACAGTCTCAATTAGCCACGCTAAGTTAACTCAGATCACCTAATCTTAAACCGCCATATGCCCGTGATTACCTTTCAGCATTCTCAAAGACATCTATCTGCTTCTCTGTCTCCAGGTGGATGAACTAATCCTCTGTGTAAAACGCAGGGTTCCTGTTCTATTCTCAGGAAGTCCCGCCTTCCTATACTCTTCCTGTCCAGCTAATTGGCTATCAGCAACTTTTATTAACCAATCAAGAGAATGCCTCAGAAGGGGTGGTAACCAGATCTTAGCATTGATATCAGCCTATCAGAAGTGATGATATTAGACCTTCCCCAACATCTCCCCTTTTATGTCTAACAAAAGGCTCCTTTTCTTAAACCAATACAATAAATACAATACAGTAACAGTAAATACAATAAAAACAATTATGAAAAATAAAGGTGTAACATACATTCTCAATGTCCAGTCCATATGTATTTGACTAGTCAACTAGGAAATATACTATATTACATATCTCTCTTGATGAGTTTAAAGAACTATACCTAATTCAACTTCCATACTAACTTACATTATTAACTAAATCATCTTAACCTTAAAACATCCTTTTAGGCCCAAAGCAGAGGTCAGAGGCATGGGGCACAGCCTCAGGGCCCAAAGCAGAGGCCAGCAGCATGAGGTGGAGGTCCAGGGTACAGAATAGAGGCCAGCAATGTGGGGCACAGACCTGGGTCCCAGAGCAGAGGCTAGCACAGAGCCCTGCACAGAACAGAGACTGGTGTGGACCCTACCACAGAACTGGACAAAAGCCATGAAAATAAGGAATATCTCCAAACCTCAGACAGGGGTACTCACCAGCATCGGTACTCACCCAGCTTCCATGCCAGCATTCCATACAGGAGAATGGCAGGTTCATAAAGATTTATCTCCAGCAGAGTGGCTGGCTAGGAGGCACAAGTATATCTGGGCTTACCCAGAAAGGTGTTGAACATAAAGGTCCCTCTACTGGATATACAATCACTTGGAAGAACATTGCATCCAGACAGGACAGAGGGAAGCTCTTCTAGCACCTGTACAGTCTCCCACAGGTCTGATCACTGCAGGGTCTTGGGAGGCAACCCCAACTGCCAGATAGAGGTACCTCCCAGCTACCTGAGTGCCCAATCATCACACAGTCATTGTAACACCCTAAAGAGGACCAGCAGTGCCACTTAAATTATCCAGAAGAAATCAGGAACAATCAGCTTACAGTAATCAGATGGCTTAACATCATCAAAACAACAAAACAGACAAAAATCAGGGAAATATGACTTCAACAAAATTCAGCGAGCTTAAAACAGCAAGCCCTGAACATCCCTACAGAGCTGAAACACATGAAAATGATGACAAATCTATACTGAGGAAAATGATGGAGTCCTTACAAGAAGAAATTAAGTCACTGAAAGAATTCAAAGAATCCTCAATTTTACAAATGAAAGCAATGGAGAATAGAATTAGAGACCTCCAAGGCAATGCAGCCAAACAAGAACAGGAAAGAGACAAGGCAATGAAAGATTTGAAATGTTTGAAAGATTTGCAGACAAAGATAAGCAAATTGGAACAGGAAACATATAAATTGAATAAAATGGTTGAAGACTTGAAATTAGAAGTAGAAACAATAAGAAAAACAGAAGCAGAGACAATGCTGGAGGTGAATATTTCCTTTAATGAAATATTCCTTTCACAATAGCTGCAAACAATATATAATACCTGTGGTAACTCTAACCAAGCAGGTGAAAGAAGTGTATGACAAGAACTTCAAGTCCTTGAAGAAAGAAATTTAAGAGGACATCAGAAGATGAGAAGATCTCCCATGCACATGGATAGGTAGGATCAACATAATAAAAATGGCCATAATACCAAAAGCTATATACAGTTTCAATGAAATTCCTATTAATATACCAACACTATTCTTTTTTTTAAATACTTTATTTTTTTTTCTTCAAGTTACATCTCAGTCACAAACCCCTCCCTATTCCCCCTTCCTATCCTGCCCTTCCACCCTCTTCCCCCCAGAAGTTTCCCCTTTCAGTCCAGCAGATGGTTCCTTCTCTTATAACAGTAAGTATTATACAAAACAACAGATATAAATATGCCACATTTATGAGAGTTAAATGGCCCAGTATACCTTCCCAATGTCCAGTTTATACATATTTGGCCCCTGACTTTAACATTCTACTATCTAACCATCTCCATGAGTTTAAAGGTCTATATGTGACTCAACATTCATACTAACTTGCAACACACTTTTAAGAGTATCTTCTTAGATCTATAACACCCTCTTGATTCCTAAACAACTCAAAATTTAACTATGAGACTCTAGCTGTCTATTCTTCAACCACCTCAGAGACCTGAGAGGGATAAATATATCTGCTTATATAGGAAGTGCAGGGCCTGCAGCTTCCAAAACTAAGAAAGGACATACCAATGATTGCCTGGATAGTTCCCATTTTCTCTCCATACATTCCTGCATCAGTCTTCAGCCTTTGGGTTCTGTTTCTCTGACAGACATTTGTTGTAGAGCCAGGATTCTATTCTTTATAGACCTGGAAAAAATAACTCTCTACTTCATATGGAATAACAAAAAACCCAGAATAGTTAAATCATTCCTTTAAAAAAAATATGGATATATCACCATCCCAGATTTCAAGCTATACTACAGAGCAATAGTAATAAAAACAGCATGGCACTGGTATAGAAACAGACCTGTGGATCAATGGAATAGAATTGAAGACCCAAAATGAACCCACACACCTATGGTCACTTAATTTTTCACAAACGAGCCAAAATTGTACCATGGAAAAAGGACAGTATCTTCAACAAATGGAGCTGGTCTAACTGGATATCGACATGTAAAAGAATAAAATTAGACCCATGCTTATCACCTTGCCAAAAACCTAAATCCAAGTGGATCAAAGATCTTAACATAAAGCCTGACACACTAAATCTAATAGAAGAGAAAGAGGGGAACAGCTTCAACCTCATTGGCACAGGTGACAACTTCCTGAACATAACACCAACAGCTCAGGCAATAAGACCAACAATCAATAAATGGTACCTCATGAAACTGAAATGCTTCTGTAAGGCAAAAGACACTCATTCAAACAAAACAGAAACCTATAGATTGCGAAAAGATCTTTACCAACCCCACTTCCCACAGAGGGCTAATATCCAAAGTTGTTAAGGAACTCAAGAAATCAAACACCAAGAAACCAACTAATCCAATCAAAAAATGGGAAACAGAGCTAAACCGAGAATTCACAAAAGAGAAATCTGCAATGGCAGTGAGACATTTGAATAAATGCTCAACATCCTTAATCATCAGAGAATTGCAACACAAGACAACTCTCCATCTCACATCTGTCAGAATGGCTAAGATAGAAAACTCAAATGACAGTACATGCTGGCGGTGAGGTTGTGGGAAAGGGGAACACTGCTCCATTGCTGGTGAGAGTGCAAACTTTTACAAACCACTATGGAAATCAGTCTGGTGATATCTTAGAAAACTTGGAACAGCTCTACCTTAATACCCAGTCATACGACTTCTGGGTATCCACCCAAATGATTACTTACCAAATCACAAGGACATATTGTCATCTATGTTCATAGCAGCCTTATTTATAATTGCTAGAAAATGGAAACAATGCAGATGTCCCTCAACTGATGAATGAATAAAAATTTGTGGTACATTTAAATAATGGAATAATACTCAGCTATAAAGAAGTCATGCAATTTGCAGCCAAATGGATGGAACTAGAAAAGCTCATCCTGAGTGACCTAAGACTCAGAAAGATGCACATGGTATCTACTCACTTATAATTGGATTTTAGCCATATAGTACAGGATAACTATCCTACAACCAACACACCAAAAAATCAGGAACATACACTGTTCTATCAATGGTAAAATTTGCTCTAGGGTTGTTACCATGTAGGCCCCCAGTGCAAGAGGAAGTTCTTATCCCTCATATGACTGTTGAACTGAGAAGGGCTGATTTGTAGGGATACTCCACTTGGGAAGAATGGGTTGGGTGGAAGAGTGAGGAGAGGGTGGGAGGGTGGAACAGGGAGGGGTGGAAAGAGGGCACTATAATGGAGATGTAACTTGCTCTAATAAATAAACATTATAATAAATAATCCTTTTAATTCATAGATGATTTAAAACTTATTGTGAGGCTATAACTATGTAGTCTTCAATCACATCAGAAAACTGAAAAGAATCAATATATCTGAATAGATAGGAAGTGTAGAGCAAGCAACTTCTAAAACTATGAAATGACAGATGACTGGCTGCCTAGACAGTCCCCAGTTTCTATAACATTGGAGTATCATCTTCAGCCTTCTGGACAAGCATATCTCACAGACTTAGTTTTGTAGCTGGATATAAGATTTGCCCATTCTGTCTTTGCAGATTCAGGTCATAGATTTATCTGCATTGAATCTTTGGTCGATCTTTGGACTGTATATATTCTGTTGAGAGAGCAGGGGCATTTCTGCCCAGTAGTATTTATCTCCTGATGGAAATTTTTTATCCTCGTTATCTCCTTCCAAATCCAATGGGAACTGTCAGGAGCTGACAGTGTCATGTCAAGTAATTTTTAAAATAATAAACATATCTTTATATTCCATATTCTACAGATCTCTTGAGGTTTTTTAAGACCATCTATCCATATCCATTGAGTAAGCAAATGTTGCTTGTCTCTAACAAACTTAATATCTGATTAACTTAGAAAACATCTGAGATTAACTAACTTAATCATCCTAATAAAATCACAAGTTTGAATGACTATCAACTTTCATTTCTTAATTGTCCTAAACAGTTTGTGATAGTTGTTGTTAAAAGGACTAGAACTTCACAGTGAAATTTTAAGAATTACATAGGTACAATATCTAATCAAAATATAGCCTTAATTTTGTATCTATATACAAAGACCTATAGGAGTAGATTCAATAGTCTACCCTTTTTCCCTATCATTCTCATATGTCTATAACCTAAATTTTGTATTAATAACAAGGATCTATAGGAGTAGATTCAATAATCTATCCTTTTATCTTATCAATTCTATATTATATATCCATATTCTCCCCTTTGTTCTTTTCAAGTCTTCTCCCCCTAAATAAGAGAGAAAGAAGGATAAAGAAAAAGAAAGAAACCCCTGAGCCTAACCTGCTATACCTTGCTTAACAAGACCATAAAACAATTTGTAACTATTCCCCCTAAACAACATCTATAACCCATCAAATGACCAAAGAATCATCCATCCCACTTTTTAGGAACCTTTGAAGTAGCCATTTTGGATTCCAAGACTCCTGTGAGAGGACAGTGACATCTGCTCCTGTGTCAAGCAATCCTTCAATTTCAATACCATTCATTTGCATTTTTAATTCTGGTCTCTTACCATTTATCATTGTTTGTCAAAAAACACATATTCAGTATTTTCATCTGTTCCTGTTCTGTCTATTGGAACAACTTTACCCTTGACGTAAGGAAACAGCAGCAGTTGGGCAATTTTGTCCCCTGTGTTAATTGTCATCTCTTTGCATATGGATGTCATAATTTTAATTTCTTCCTTGAAGTTTCCATCCATAACACCTGGGTGAATAAAGAATCTTTGACAAGTTAATCCATTTTTTCCAAATATTAATCCTATTGTCCCTGATGGTAAGGGACCATAAACACCAGTGGTTAACATATAACGTTCATCTGTTTTGGATAATATTTTAGATTCATCTTTGATCAAATCTATAGCTTCAATACTTTCAGTAGCCTGTAAATGATCAGCAGTAGTTAATTTTGTTCTTCCTGCCTGTTTCCCTTTGGTTGGATGATGGACGATGGTTCATACTGTTTTGGGGGAAGGCTGAAGTGGTAGGCCCCTCCCCTCATTTCCCTGCAAGGGGCTACCTCTGACATCCATTTTAGCTCTACAATCCTGGGACCAGTGTTTACATTTACCACAATGTGTACAAAATTCTGGAGACCTTAACATTCCATTATTATTAAAAAAACATTCCTTCCCTTTTAAGACCATGTTCTGCAGAGTCCAAGCACCTATCATTTCGAGTTCTGGAGGTTTCAGCCTTATGATATCTTTGGAAATACCCAACTTCACCATTTTTAAAGCACTCATTAAGACCCCCAGCAACAGCTTGTGCTATGACATTAGTCTGATGCTCCTGAAAACCAATATTAGTTATTTCTCTTATCCATTCGTCTCTGGGGCTCTTTGAGGTTTCAATGGTCTGCTTGCCCTTTGACATTCAGCATTTGCATTTTCACATGCCAAGGCATTTATCAAGTTCTGTCTGGCATCTGGATTATCTATATCTCTTTACACAGCTGAAGTCAATCTCCTTAAAAAGTTTGAGAAGGTTTTCTGAGGACCTTGTATTATCTTAGTAAATGAAGTAAATCTTTTCCCAGCCTCAGCAACCGTATCCCAAGCTCTCAGAGCTGTAACACAATATTGTACTATAACAACATCTTCAAATTGAGTCTGTAACCATATGTCAGGATAATGTCCCTCGCCAAGCATTTATTTGGTTGTGACATTTACTCCCCTTGCCATATTTTGTTGCTCCAATTTTGTGGCTTCATGTCTCCACCATGACAATCATTGTAATTGCTGGCTACCTTCTAGCACAGCTGATATCAGTCCCTTCCAATCTTGGGGAATGATTCTATTCTGTATAGCCCAGTTATTTAACATTTGTTTAACAAATGATGAATGCATTCCATAAGAGATAATGGACTCCTTAAGTCTTTTTAAATGTCTAATGAATGCCATGCTAACTCCTGATTGAGTTGACTGTTATCAGTCCTTAACTGAAACATTATGGTGATTGTGTAGTACCACACAGCTCCTCTGGGGGAGCACTTGGTTCCACATTAACACCATTACCTACCTGGTTTTCTACTGGTACATGCAGTGGCTGTGGAGACAGAGCTAGGAAATAATGTGGCATTTTCTCAGTTCAGTCACCTGGCCTGACAGATTTTCCTTAAGCTCCTCAATCTGGCTTTGCATAATTTTTAATTCTGTAACAAACTTCTTCCTTATGACAAACCACTAAAAGGAAAAAAAAAAGTAAACAGCTTAAAACATCCAGTCTGAATGAAAAACAGTATAGAAGTCAGCAGCAAACATTGCCATATTGTCAACAATGGGCATCATAGTTTTAAAATAGGCAGTTTTGTCTATAGTTTTGAAAATCAAATTACCCACAATGCCCCACATTGGGTGCCACCTGAAACTGCAATTTAATTATCAATTGTAGTTATTAATAAGTATAAACTGTAAGATTAGGTCAATGGAGCAGACAGCAACTTGACAGAGCAGCGGGTGACCTGACCCACCTTAAACTGTTGCCTGATTTGTCATGGGGAAAGAGCCCTGGGACCAAGGGTAGCCTACACTACCTGTAACCTAAACTCTATTAACATATAAGTTGCTATATTCGGCCAGTAGAATTACCAGCAGCTTGGCAGGAGATTCACCTGGGTTCAAAGTGACTTTGGGAGTCTGGGAGTCTGACGGGCCTGGATTTCTTTGACTGATGCTTATAGGCTGCTGTGATCCTTTCCCCAATAATTACATACACCAGGATCTTTTAATGTTTCAACACTTGACCCTTAGCTGGACAGAGTCTCAATTAGGTACTCTAAGTTAACTCAGATCACCTAATCCCAAACCGCCATGTGTCTGTGATTGATTACCTTCCAGCATTCTCAAAGATGTCTATCTGCTTCTGTGTCTCCTGGAAGAATGAACTAATCCTCCTCCATGTAAAATGCAGGGTTCTTGTTCTAATCTCAGGTAGTCCTGTCTTCCTATATTCTTTTTGCCCAGCTAATTGGCTATCAGCAACTTTTATTAACCAATCATGAGAATGCCTCAGAAGGGGCAGTATCCAGATCTCAGCATTGAAATCAGCCTATCAGAATCAATTATATTAGACCTTCCCTCAACACAACAGTTTTGTTGAATTTTATCTACTCATTTTAATGTTTCCTTTAATCCCATGTCAGTCACACAAAATAATGTGTTTCATTAAGACAATTTCACACTTGAGCATAATGTATGTCAGTCTTAGTCATCCACCTACTACTCCCCTTTCTCTTCCTCTTTCAACACTGTTAACCCCTTCCTCTTTCCAGATTTCCTGTCTCTCTCTGTGTGTGTGTGTGTGTGTATATGTGTGTGTGTGTGTGTGTGTGTGTGTGTGTGTGTGTGTGTATGACAGTGAGTTTCACCAGGGTTGTTTGTTTAAAGGAACAAGGAACAAGGGAGGGAGTTTAGTTACAGAAACATGTGCACCTTACCTCTCCTGTAAACTGTTTGCCCTCTATCTTTATTCCAGAGCCCCTGTGACCAACTACATAAGATTTTCACATGATTGGTCTTTTGGACTCAAGCACCCTGTCAGAGAGGAAGGAGACTTTTATTTGTGCACCCTTCTGTGAATTTTTTTCTTCACATTTGTCCAACCCAATGGGTACTTTCCTCTTCTGGCTTCTGAATGACTCCCATAGATTGGAATGAAGGGAGCCATTGTCCTCTTTCCTTCATCTCATCAGTTTATTGTGGGCCATCTGTCACTCTGTAGAATGGATGTGACAGGGTCTTCACCCATTCACACTTCTGAGAACACCATTACAATGCATTTATGATTTTGTGGTGAAGCAAGTTTTGCCTTGAACAGAGGGTTTTCTCCTGATCTATTTACCTGCTCATGGATGTGCCAGTTCTGAATTTGCCTTTAATCTCACTACACAGCCAGCCACAAGACATGAATATTTAATGGTTCTTACAAGGATGCTTAAGACCCTGCCACTTTCATCCAGCTGCAGAATACTTTCATCACCAAGTGCCTTAGTGGTCAATGTTCCCACACTTTCCTCAGAAGAACTGAGCTAAATATTGCCACTCTGTAATCATTTTTCCAGTTCCAGACCTTCAGTTCAGTGAGTTAATAAATTCTTTACACTTCTGCATTAGATTTCTTTTATTTATAGTGTTTTAATTTGCACTCATTTATTTTTGTGCATTAATTCCCAGCAGTTAAATCCATCAATATTTAAATTTTAAGTGCCACTGTCTACTGTCTAGTAGGAGTAAGATCAGAGACACATCATGCTAGATGATTTTTGTAGTGAATTCACTTTCTGTGATTTAAAATTTAGTGTTAGAGTGGTATGCCATTTCAATATCTTCAGACATTATAAAATTAGGATGTGTCTTCATTTGCTTGTGGTTGTTATGATAAAACACTTACCAACAACTTGAAGGAGGGAGGAAAGAGTTTATTTGGCTTACAGGCTACACGATCACTGAGGGAAGACAGGGCAGCTACTCAAGATAGCAATCAGGAGGCAGAAATTGAAACAAAGAAAAGGAGAAACACTTCTTTATGATTTGCTGTAAGGCTCACATTCCACTACATTTCTTATATAGTCAAGGCTTATTTGCTTAGAAATGGAATTGTCCACTGTAGGCTGGACCTACATCACTTTTAATGATGAGAATGTCTCACTTACATGGTCATAGGCATGCCAATCTGATATAGACAATTCCTCAATTGAAGTTGATGTAGCCTCTTTCAATGTGAATCAGTTTGATGATTAAGATTATCAGAAGCAATGAAATCATGCAATTTGCAGCCAAATGGATGGAACTAGAGAAACTCATCCTGACTGAGCTAACCCAGACTCAGAAAGATGCACATGGCATCTATTTACTTATAATCAGATTTTAGCCACATAGTACAGGATAACTACACTACAATCAATGCACTAATGAGAACAGGAACATAGACTTTTTAAAACCTGTTAATGAGACACTTTGCCCTAGTGGTGCTGCCTTGTAGGCCCCCAGTGTATGAGGAGGCTCTTGGCCCTCATATGACTGCTAAACTGGGGTGGGGTGGGGGACTGATACATAAGGACACTCCACTCTGTAGGAGTGGGATAAAAGGAAGAGGGTGTAGAGGGTGGCAGGACGGGACTGGGAGGGGTGGAAAGAGGGCACTGTGATGGAGATATAACCAGATGTGGAACAAAACTTTCTAGAATACCTTCTACTTTTTCCTCCATAAGCATTGATTCTTCGTTACAAATATGCATGCTCACAGGTGGGACATGGATCACAAATTAGACATGAATGTGTATAAGTTTATTTTAACCTAGAAATAATTTAATATTAATAGGAACTAAAATGAATATTATTCATTCCTTGAGTACTTTAAAACTCATGTAAAGTAAAATCATCCCCAGGGAGCCAAGAATGTTGTTCAATTATTATCTGCTTAGCCTGATTAAGAACCTCAGTTAAACACCTGTAATTCCAAAAAGAACAAAAAAAAAAAGAGAGAAAGAAAGAAAGGAAAAAGGAAGGATGGAAGGAAGGAAGGAAAGAAGGAAGGAAGGAAGGAAGTTTCCCTGGCAACAATCCATTGTGAAAGTGTCCTGTTAAAGAGTATCAGGTTCTATAGAAACTCCATTTTTTGTTTGTTTGGCTCCTTTGAGCTTGGGTCTCAGGTAGTTCAGGCTGGACTCTGATGTTATGTAAGCAAAAATTAGTTTGAACTTCTTATGAAAAACATTGGACATCTTATTGAAGGTAAGAATCATTATGTCATTTACAGTACTCATTATGCAGAGGTGTTTTAACAATAAAAAATTCAATACCGGTGATTGGTGAGGATAAGAAGTTCAAATGTATGCTCAAAATTTATCATGGAGCCAATGAAAACCTCAAACTGAGGAAGCCTTGGTAATGAAGACATACAGGATGATTAAATACATTAGGAAACACCTGGTGTATCACTCTTGCTCTATAAAGACTATGTCCTGCTAGGGATGCTTCCCAGGGAGCCTCCTTGTTAGTTAACTTTCCTTCACATCAACTCCTTCCTGTAAATTGAGCTGAGCTAGCTCAACAGTAAATGTGTTCTCATCATCTTGCTCTTTCTTTCTCCACATTTACAAACTAAACAATTAGCCCCCATCTAACACATACCTCACATAATATGAACATACATAATACAAAATAAAGTAATTTCTTCTGATCATCAATTTCTAAGATTGTTAGGAAGTCATCATTTAACTTACTGATATCATTTCGATATTTAACAGAGAGTATTTGTTTTTCTTATTATTTATGGATGGTGATTATAAGTGGTATACTTAAGTCCTTCTATTAATGGCCTGGTAATTTTGGAAATAGTTAATAGTATTTCTTATTATTATTGAAAACCTGGTAGATTGGTTTAATTACTAGATAGAGGGTACATTATTATCCCTTAAGATATAGATAATTGCTTGTTAGGTCTTTATTTTTAATCTGGTGATGATATTTTTATGAAGGTATCAAGATTATTTTCTGCGTACTCTATTTTTGGCTATAATAAAAGGGTTAGAGTGTCTACAATGAGTAGTTTGAGACATGTGGCATTTTGTTTACTCCACAAATTACACATTTTCAGAAAGAACAAGAACACATTGAGGAACTGATATTTAGATATTTGGAGGCAGTTGTAAAAACTTTATCTTATAGTGTTTTTATAACAATATGAACTTTTATCATATTCATGAACTATCTATAGTTCATAGAAAGCCTTAAAACATAAATTACTGCTTAATTAATGTGTATATACATATTTAACATTGATGTAGTCTCTTTCTATGTGAGTCAAACTGATAAATAATAGCCCTCACAGATGTGAAACAAAATTTTCTAGAATAGCTTCTACTTTTTCCTCAAAAACATTGACTCTTCCTCACACATATGCACACATATAGGTGGACCACGGATTAGCATTAATGTACAATTTAATTTCAGCAGAGAGCTATAGATATATTGAAAATTACTTTCGGTAGAATTTGGGTTTTTTTGTTTGTTCTTTATCCGTACTTCATTTCTGGACTTTTAACCTGCTAAATGCACAGATAACATCTGATATAAACAGTAACATAGAGAGAAATAAGGAACAGGATGTACATTGTGATGCATCATCCCCTACTGGGAAGCACCTAGCACTTCTTCATATGTGAACGGTTTCTCCTGCTGCCCAAGAAAGGAGGCCTTGGTCAGGCCACCTCAGCAGCAGTCATGGAGTGCCTACAGAAAGCTACAGTTTTGATTAGACATCTTAAGGTAGTCTAGACTTCTTAAAAACACTTGCATTTGATGCTGTGGGTTATCACAGAAATATTATTCTGAAGATTTTTTTTCTTTAATCGTAAAATAGTTCTGTGAAATTATTTTTTCTTGAAAAAAAAAAAGAAGAGTCATATGTTCATTAGAAAAGAAAATCTGCCGGGCGGTGGTGGCGCACGCCTTTAATCCCAGCACTTGGGAGGCAGAGGCAGGCGGATCTTTGTGAGTTCGAGGCCAGCCTGGTCTACAAAGCGAGTCCAGGACAGCCAGAGATATTCAGAGAAACCCTGTCTCGAAAAACCAAAAAAAAAAAAAAAAAAAGAAAATCTACTTTCAACTTGAAACTTTCCTCAGCCTTTTACCCCCAGATGTATATAGGGAAAGTTCTGCACCTTAGGACTAAAGGGAATAATAGAGTTTGTTGGAAATTCAACAAATAATAATGGAGCTGGGAAAGGATACGGTTACACAGGAGCATATGTGCTTTGGAAGTTCCTCAAAACCTTCTAATTATGAAATCAATATTTTTGAAAATTAAATTACTGCCTCTGGTATGTTGCAACAATGGGAAAATCCCTTCAAGAGTCATGTAGTAGGCTGAAATATAGTGTGTCAGATTAAAAAAAAATCAAAGTAAAGCATACATTTTAATTTGAGATTTTCTATACAAGTTTTAGATTGTTAATATAAACAACAGCAAAATTAAGTAATACATGCAGTGGAGTGAAAAGTGATGTGCTATAGTAAAAGCTAGACCAGGAAATGCTTACAACATTTCTGTGAACAAGAAATAAATTTTTAGAGTTAGGTAACTTTCCAAACTGAAGCTGGTTTGGAATCCTCTCTCTCTTCATCCACTGAAATTAATCTTTGTAACAGACAAAAAGGAATAACTGGCAAAGAAAAATGTGATGGGCTGCAGTTATCAGATATCTAATATAGTCATATTTGGTTGCTGTCCCCTTGATTGGTTAGAATTTGAACTTCTATGATTCGCTGAGACTATGTTACTAGGATGCAAGGGCTTGCTCTGATATTGGGGTGCAATGTTTTTGCACATTTATCCAGTATCAGATTACTATGTTCAACTCATTTTTGAGAATAACTTTCCTATCTTTCCAATATGAAGTGGGTTCCGACCAACTTATCGTTGATCACCAGATGAATTAGCAAATAGAAAATGTCTAACCAATCTTTGTTATCAATTTGTAAACCTGTAAGAATTATTATCATTTTCTTAGCAATCACAATGATAGTTTGGAGTAATGTGTCATATGAAACATAACATGTAGCCACCGTCTTTGTGTGTTTGGGTCACCACCTTCAATATTTTGTTTTCCAGACACATGTATTTTCCTACAAATTTCAATTTTTTAAAACCTAATAAAATCTCATTGTATGCATATGATTATAGTGACAGGGAGTTTGTGATGGCTGATGGAATCATGCAGATTATGGTCAAGGGAAAAATCCACATTGTAAGAGATTGAACAAATTTCTTAATATAACACAACATGGAGTAATAGTTCAAAAATCAGTTCTCAATTTGAAATGCATTGCTCTAAATTTGATAATCATTTAAAAAGTAACTTCAACTTTACTTAGTGTAAAACAGAAGGCTATCCAACAGAATATAGAAGGCCTCACTCTTGCTGTATTTTTGACAGAAATAGAGTATTTACTTATTTGTATACTTTATGTAAACTCATGGAGTCTTACTAAGAAATGTTTTTGTTTTTTTTTGTTCCAGTTAATTTATTATTATTTAAAAAAATAGCACACTAGGTATTAGATATCATGGTGGCATTTTCAAACAAAGTGTGTATAAGTAGATTATCTTTCCCCTTGCTTACTCCATTCTATGGTACCCCCATCCCCTCTGTTTTCTCTATTCACTTTTTTTGTTTTTTCCATGTCTCATGTGACCTTTTGTTCACCCATACTCCTATTCTTTTCCATCATCTATTTTACCCTCTCTTAGTCTCTTTCAAATATACCCATTATATATATATATATATATATATATATATATATATATATATATATATTTGTGTGTATGCATTATACATTACAGACTTGAATTTCCATCTAAGTAACAAATATATCTTTCATATTTCTGAGTTTGGGTCACCACAGCTACTATTGGACTTTCTAGATCCACCTATTTTCCATACAAATATCATTTTTCTTATATCTTACATTAAAATCCATGGTGTATATATTCCATATTTACATATCCATTTATCTGTTGATATATATAGAGACTGGTCCCATTGTCCTATTATGAAAAAGAACAGCAATAAACATAGAAGTGTAACCATCTCTGCTATAGAAAATGGATTAACTTGGGAGTTTTACAAAGGAATGCCATGATTGGGTCCTATTCTACCACTTTTTGAGAAATGTTTATATTGATTTCACAATAACTGTATGAATTGGCACATGGATCACCAGTGCGTAAGCATTCCTCTTGCCCACACCATCACCAGAATTTCTAGTCAAACTTCTTGAAGATGGCCATACTAATTAGGATGAGTTGATATTTCAGTTTAACTTAGATTTCCCTGATGACTAAGAATGATAAAAGCCCTCAAAAACAATGTCTGCCCACTTGTGATAACTAATTGCTTTAGCCTATTGTTGACTGGCAATTGTAATTTTTTGATGTTTAATATTTGTAAGTATTGGAAATTCTAGCCATGATCCCCCTGCCTGAAGTTAAGCTGGTAAGATTTTCCCCCATTCTGTAGGCTATTTGCTCTACTGATAATTTATTTTGTCACACATAAAAATGTCAATTTCATATTGTCCCAATTGTTACATCTTGAGGCTGCTTCCTGCTCTACTGAGGATCTTTTCATAAAGTTCCTGCCTTCATCACTTGCTTAAAGTGTATTCTCTGTTTTACTGTAGTGTTTTCATCATTTATAGTTTTAAATCTAGGTCCTTGATACATGTCAAGTTGATTTTTTAAAAAATATTTATTACTTCAGGTTATTTCTTCATCACAGTGCCCTCTTTCTAACCCTCCCAGTCCTGCCTTCCCATCCTTTACCCCCTACCCCTTCCATCCCACTCCTCTGAAGTGGAGTGTCCCTACATATTAGTCTCCCACCCCAGCTCAGCAGTCATATGAGGGCCAAGAGCCTCCTCATACACTGGAGCCCTACAAGGAGCACGATTAGGGTCAAGTATCTCATTAACAGGAAACAAAGTCTATGTTCCTGTTCCCTTTGGTGCATTGGTTGTAGTATATTTATCCTGAAATATGTGGCTAAAATCCGATTATAAGTGAATAGATGGCATGTGCATCCTTCTGAGTCTGGGTTAGCTCACTCAGGATGAACTTCTCTAGTTCCAACCATTTGGCTGAAAATTGCATGATTTCATTGTTTCTGATGACTGAGTAGTATTCCATTGTGTAGATGTATAGCAATTTTGTTTGTTTGTTGGTTTTTGATCCATTTCTCAGTTGAGGGACATCTGGGTTGTTTCCAGTTTCTAGCTATTACAAATAAGGCTGCTATGAACATAGATGAGGAAACTTCCTTGTGATTGGGTGAGGAATCATGTGGATGTATACCCAGAAGTGGTATGGCTGGGTCCTGAGGCTGAGCTATTCCAAGTTTTCTAAGATGTCGCCAGACTGATTTCCATAGTGGTTGTACAAGCTTGCACTCCCACCAGCAATGGAGGAGTGTTCCCTTTCTCCACAACCTCGCCAACATGTTATGTCATTTGAGCTTTTTGTCTTAGCCATTCTGACAGGTGTGAGATGGAATCTCAGAGTTATCTTAAGTTGCATTTCTCTGATGATTAAGGATGTTGAGTATTGCTTCAAGTGTCTCTCAGCTATTAAGGATTCCTCCTTTGTGAATTCTCTGTTTAGCTCTGTTCCCCATTTTTTTGATGGGATTATTGAAGACCCAGAAATGAACCCATACACCTATGGTCTCTTAATTTTTGACAAATTAGCCGAAACCATACAATGGAAAAAACAGCATCTTCAACAAATGGTGCTGGTCCAACTGGATGTCGACATATAAAAGAATAAAATTAGACCCATACTTATCACCTTGTACAAAACTTAAGTCCAAATGGATCAAACACCTTAATATAAGGCCAGACACACTATGTCTATTTGAAGAGAAAATAGGGAAAACTCTCAAACTCATTGGCACAGGTGGCAACTTCCTGATCAGAACACCAACAGCTCCGGCTCTAAGACCAGCAATTAATAAATGGGACCTCACGAAACGTAAAAGCTTCTTTAAGGCACAAGACACTGTCATTCGAACAAAATGGAAACCTCCAGATTGGGAAAACATTTTCACCAACCCCACATCTGACAGAGGGCTAATATCCAAAATTTACAAAGAACTCAAGAAATTAAATGCCAAGAAACCAAATAATCCAATCAAGTTGCTTTTTATATGGAGTGAAAGATATGGATCTAATCTCTTTCTTCTGTGGATGGATATTCAGTTGTCACAGCACTATAGACTGTCTTTTTCCTACAGTATGTGTGGACACCTTTGTAAAACATGATGGGGCTATAGTTTTAACAATTTGCTTCTGTACCTCTTTTTTGTATCATGACATCATGCCATACACTGTTTACATGGCATAGTGCAGACCATGTTGTCATAGTATAAGCTATAGTTTGTTGGACAATATATTTTTGAACACTTATTTTTCCTTTATGCCTATAGTTATCTCTACTTTGACTAACCAACCATTCTTCATGCCTCAGTTTCAATTAACCTTTATTCTCTATATTCCTAAAATATGAGAGTTTTTTTCTGTGATAGAATTGCATTTTTTTTACTAAATTATGTATTTATAACATTTATATGCAGTATATACATAGATGAATAATATACCACCTTACCATATGTGCAAGCATATGCATATGATATACATATCTGATAAATATATAAAATATAAGTATTGATTATACAATTATGTAACATATACCTATAATAAATTGCATATACAATGGTATTTATACATATATCATACTAATATTTTCTTGATGGATACATATTTGCCTATTTGAGTATTGAAAATACTGGTCCAGTAACGTCAATTTGGTGACATCTCTTTGACAAACTGATATCCTTTGCATATATATCCAGGAGCAGAGTAACTGGATCATATGGTATTTCCACTTTATACTTTTTGAGGAAATTATACACTGTTTTTCAATAATCTTTCATTCACGCCATCAGTAGGCATGCTTTTTTTCCTTCATGTTTTCACCAGGTTCTATCTATTAAGAGAAATCCACACTTTTTTTTTTTGTCATTTCAATCAAATGGTGATGGTAGTAATGATGATCTGCAAAAGAATTGTTTGAGTTTCTGTATTTTCTGTTATCATGTTATCACCTTCTTGTCAAATGTATACTTTCAGATAGGTCATCTATGTTGTAGTTTGTCTCTTCAACTCTATTCTTATGATTTCTATTAAGGAGATGTTGTGTTTGATATAATACCATTTATCTAGTTTTGTTTTTATTAGCCACTATACTCCCAAATCTTTATTCACAATTATGTCCTGAATTATTTTCTTTAAGTTTTCTTCCTGTGATTTTATTTTTTGACTCTCACTTTTCAGTTATTTACCCATATTGACTTGATTTGGAGACATGATGAAGGAATGAACAGGTTCCTTCTTTTATCCCTTGCATGTAATACCCAGTTTCTCCTGGACTGTGTATTGAAGACATTATCTGCTCTTCAAAGTGTATTTTCAGCAAATTGATCAATGTCCCATTGGCTGTGGAGGTGCTGGCTCATTTCAGTTCTCTGTTCTGGACCATTGGTCTGAATGGTTTTAAAGTAGTACTGTGCTGTTTTGCAATATATTTGAAGCTACATGGAGTGTTGCCTCCTTCTTTGTTCATTTTACTCTTATGGGATTTTTAAAAATGGTTCCATATGAATTTCAGAAATGGTTTTCTCTATTTTTTGAGAAAAATGTTACTTTGTTAGGGAATTTATTAAATACACAGATCACTGCATGGATGCATTAAAATTTTAATCTAATCTGTAAATGTGCAGTACCTTTCCATTCATTTTGATTCCCTTAAATTTATTTAATCTGTTAATAGTTTTCAACCTATAAATAATACATTAATAAGATGTTTTCCTAAGCACCTTTCTCTAATCAAGAGACTCAAACATGGTTTCCTTACAGTTCGCTAGTGTTTCATGTGATTTTCTGGAAGTTTACTGAACTTGTTAATCCTAGATCCTTTGCGTATTATTTTCTGGGTTCTATATGTTAGGGCAAACTATATGCTGAGAGAGATATTATAACTTCCTATAACTTGGATGTGCTTCTCTCTGCCTTTAGTTGTCTAATTTCTCTAAGATTTCCAGAACTATGTTGCACTTAAGTAGAATGAAAATCTATTTCTCTTTATAACTCAGTTACATATTCAGTTTATTTCTGTTTTTTCTTAATTAGTGCAGTAAATATTTGTTATTTCCACGTACCTTCTCAAAACCCAAATGCTTTGCTTTGTTGTTTAGTGTCAATTTTGTGTTCTGTTTTTGTATTTCTGATCTGACCTTTATTAGTCATTTCTATCTACTAATTTGGAGATTTACTGTTTTTTTTTTTCATGTTCTTTGAGGTATAATACTCTGAGATCTTCTTTTATGATGTGAGTATTTACTAATACAACCATTTTTGTCAAAAATGTTTTAAACATTTTTCTCTCTAAAAGTTTAGAAAAAAATAAAGCCATTAGATTATTTCTCTAGACTTAATCTCACAGTGCAGGGTGTTTTGTCCTCTGATGGAGGCCCCCATGTGTTGAGGGAAGGTCTAATATTGTTTCTGATACATTGAATTCAATGCTGAGATCTGGTTACCGCCTGTTCTGAGGTATTCTCTTGATTGGTTAATAAAAGTCGGTTATGGCCAATTAGCTGGGCAGAAAGAGTATAGGAAGGCCAGATTTCCTAATATCAGAACAGGAACTCTGGCCACACACAGAGACTCTCTCTCTTTCTGCCGGGAGACACAGGAGACAGACATCTGGAGAATGCTGGAAGGTAATCGCAGGCACATGGCAGTTTGGGATTAGGTGATCCAGGTTAACTTAGTGTAGTTAATTGAGAGTCTGCCCAGCTAAGGGCTAAGTGTTAAAGCATTAAAAGGTCTTGGTGTGTTTAATTATTGGGGAAAAGACTGTGGCGGCTTAAAGGCCCTCAGTCCAAGCAGTCTCGGACTGTTGGACGCCCAGACTCCCCTTGAGCCCAGGTGAATCTCTCGCCAAGCCGCTGATAATTCTACTGGCCCAATATAACAACTTATATTAATTAAAAGAGTTTAGATTACAGGTGATGTAGGCCACCATTGGTCCTGGGGCTCTTTCTCCAGGATAAGTTAGGCAACCACTTAAGGCACTCAGGCCAGGCTGCCTGCTCCTCTGCCAAGCCATCGCTACTCCGCCGGACTAATCTTACAGTTTACACTTACTAATAACTACATTAATTAATTAATTTGCAGTTTTCACCCATGGACATGAGAGATTGTCAAGAACTGGAAGCAAATGAGCTATGCTTAGATTTCTACTGCTAGGAGCATTCTTAGAAAAAGCTGCCAGTTACTGTGCCATAGAAATATGTATTAATTATCTCTGTACATAAAGCTTTTCAATCATTCACATGTTTCATAGGAATTTACTGTTAGTGGTGAATTTTCACACAAAACAAATTCTTTCTGTTATTATAGAACAAGATAAAGACACAACAGAAACAGAAAATTATTAACCAATTTCCCCTTAATGATAATGAATGGATAGGTGAAAAATTAATACAATAATGAATGTTTTTATTCAACAGAATGTCAAAAATATCCTTCTCCTTCTCCGTGATGAAGTTGTCTTTATCCCAGGGATTTGAGGATAATGTAATATTCAAGAATATATATATATATATTATGTAAATAAGCACAATAAAAAAGATCTTGATCAAGCCAATACATGTGAAGACAGGCCTTTGAAAATGACAAAAACACTAAAGAAATTAAGGCTAGAATAAACATAGGTCAAAATAAGAAAGGCTGTATATAATAAATCTGTAGCCAACATACTACTAACTAGAGGAAAACCAATTATTTCCACAAAAAAATCCCAGACAAAGAAGCAAACATACACAAACAACAAAAACAAAGTAACAGGGATGCTCATTCTCTTCCCTGTTTAAAAAAATACTTCTTGAAGCATTCTTTGTAGTGATAATCCAGGGATAAGAAATTAAGTAAGGGGCAGCTGAAGACTTGCATGCCTCCACTCACTTGTGGAAGACCTGTGGTGACCAAATTGTCTACCATTGGGGAACAAATCCGCCACTTTGAGGCAGTCTACCCCAATATCGACTCCATCTACAAGTTCGTGGAGTGTGTTGCAGAAGCTAGTCCTACAGATCCAGATGCCATTACTGAATAGGGCCAGACCTATGGCAACTGGGTGTTGAGTAGGGGATGTAGTTCACAAGGCCTGGGAGGACAGGAAAGTGTGTGTGATCAGGGTACATTTTGTTAAATTCTCTAATAATCAATACAAATATTACGTTAAAAAAAGAAATTAAATAAATAAAAATAATAAGAGAAGGAAGACTACTACCATTTGTAGGTGATATGTTTCTGTATATAATAGACCACACAAACTCTGCCAGAAATATCTAGGACCTGAGGAATACTTTGGGAAACCATTCAACACAAATGAGGACATAAAAATTAGTAGCCATTCTATATACCAATAATGAAGGTGATAAGAAGGAAATAAGATGGAAAATCTTAGTAGTGGTAATTTAAAAATTGCTGTGGAATAAAACCAACTGAGGAAGTAAAAACTCTTCAAGGAAAGATTGAACAAAACTGAAGAATAATCTCAGATTAAAAGCATTCCCATGTTCATGGAACACTAAAATTCATACTGTGAAAATGGTTTACTTGAAAGCAATGTAAAGATCTGATGCAATTCCCATCAAAACTACAATAATGTTCATCACAGAAATACATAAAAAAATACTAAAATTTACATGGATGTCCAAAAGACCCCAAGGATCAAAAGAAATCCTAAATAAAAGAAACATTATTAGGAATATTGCCATATCTCATTTCAAGCTATGTTACTGACTGCAGTAACAAGAACAGAATTGCTTTGGCACAAAACTAGGCATATCAATCAATGGAATAGAATATAGGACTCAGAATGAAACTTGGGGAGCCACAGCCACTTGATTTTGATAAAAATATATATTTTAAAATGCACTGGAGAAAAGAAAGCTCCTACAACAAATGGTTCTGGGAAAACTAGATATCCACAGATAAGAAAATAAAAGCATTCTAAGTTTTGGGATCAAAGACATGTGGTTCCCAACTGATGGGATTAAAGATGAGCTCCTACACCCCTGGATCAAAGTTTTTCTCTGTTTAGAGCTTGTTTTGTATCAGGCTGACCTTGAGCTCTGAGATCTGCCTGTTTCTGTCTCTAGTGTGTTGGGATTAAGGGTGTATTCTTCCCCAATGATGGGACTAAGGGTGTGCACCATCACCACCCTGTTTCTTGTAACTCTAGAATTTATAAGACAACTAACTCTATAGTGATCTATAGGTATTGATCTTTGTATATTGATACAAAATTAAGGGTAATGCTTCTTAAAGGTATTTTTCCTAGTAATGCTTAAAAATGAAATGTAAAGTTTTGGCCTCTTGCTACCAACTGTCATAAACTGTTTAGGATAATTAAGAAATGGAAACTAATAGTCATGCAAACATGTCATTTTGTTAGTTACTATGACAGTCTATCACAGTTATTTTCTAAGCTACTCAGAAATCAAGTTGCTAAAAGACAGGCAATATTTGCATATCTAAATATAAGAGAAAGATAGGGCATCTTCAAAAACCTCAAGATATCTGCAGAATATGGCATTCAAAGATGTCTTCTTAACTTAAGATTTTTTGATATCGAGACATGTCAGCTCCTGACAACACCCCCTATTCTACTCCAAGTAGAAGATAAGCATCGAAGAATCTCCAGTGGGAGATGATTGAATTGGTGGTAAGCCTTTCTCTTGGCAAGAAAAAACCCCTTGCTTCAACTGTAGACAGACTGCTGTCCAAAAAGGACAAAACTTGGAAGCAGGTAAGTCGACAGCCTAGCTTGGCCAAGACAGGGTAGGTAAGTCCTTCATAATTCCTGCTCTACAATCAATGTCTGTCAGAGAAACAGAGCCAAATGGCTGAATATTTATGCTGTAATGTATGGAGAGAAAATGGGAACTGTCCAGGCAGCCACTGGTATGTCATTTTTTAGTTTTGGAAGCTGCAGGCCCTGCACTTCCTATACAATCAGATATATTTATCCCTCTCAGGTCTCTGAGGTGGTTGAAGAATAGATAGCTAGAGTCTCATAGTTAAATTTTGAGTTGTTTAAGAATCAAGAGGGTGTTCTGGATGTAAGAAGATATTTTAAAAATTGTGAGGCTGAGTTAGTATGAAAGCTGAGTTAGATATAGAACTTTAAACTCATGGAGATGGTTAGATAGTAGAATGTTAAAGTCAGGTCCCAAATACATATGGACTGGACATTTGGAATGTATGCTAAGCCATATAACTCTCATAATTGTGGTCTATTTATTCCTGTTGTTTTGTATTGTATTTTTTGTTATTAGAGAAAGAACCATTTGTTGGACTGAAAGGGGGAGCGGTTGGAGGGAAAGAGATATACCTTAAACTTAAAAAAGAGGGAAGAGGATGGGGGGTTGTTGGGGAAGAGGGTGGGAGGGTGGGACTGGAGAGGGGAGTAGGTTGGGGATTGTGATTGAGATGTAACTTGAAGAAACAAAAAATAAAGTATAAAAAAAAAGAAAAGAAAAGCAGATTCCTGTTTTGTGAATTCTCAGTTTAGCCTTATTCCCCATTTTTTTTAATGGATTATTAGTTTTCTTGGTGTTTAATTTCTTGAGTTCTTTATACATTATAGATATTAGCCCTCTGTCAGATGTGGGGTTAGTAAAAACTTTTTCCCAATCTGTTGGTTGCTGTTTTGTCTGAATTACAGAGTCTTTTGCCTTACAAAAGCTTTTCAGTTTCATGAGGTCCCATTTATTGATTGTTGGTCTTAGAGCCTGAGCTATTGGTATTCTGTTCAGGAAGTTGTCACCTGTGCCAATGAGTTAGAGGCTTTTCCCCAATTTATTTTCTAATAGATTTAGTGTGTCAGGCTTTATGTTAAGGTCTTTGATGCACTTGGACCTAAGTTTTGTGCAAGGTGATAAATATGGGTCTATTTGCATTCTTTGACATGTTGACATCCAGTTATACACAGCGGCATATGTTGAGGGTGTTTTCCTTTTACCATTGTATGATTTTCATCAGAGAAATGCAACTCAAGATGACTCTGAGATTCTATCTCACACCTGTCAGGATGGCTAAGATCAAAACCTCAAATGACAAAGGAGAACACTTCTCCATTTCTGGTGGGAGTGCAAACTTGTAAAACCACCATGGAAATCAGTCTGGATACCTTAGAAATCTTGAAATAGCTCTACCTCAAGACCCAGCCATACCATTCCTGGTATACATCCAATGATTCCTCACCAAATCACAAGGACATCTCCTCAATTATGTTCATAGAAGCTTTATTTGTAATAGCTAGAAACTGGAAACAACTCAGATGTCACTCAATCAAAAAATCGATTTTAAAAAACTGTGGTACATTTACAGAATGTAATACTCCTCAGCTATCAAAAACAAGGAAATTATGCAATTTGCTGCCAAATGGATAATACTAGAAAAGCTCATCCTGAGTGAGCTAATCCAGACCCAGAAAGATGCATGTGGCATATATCCACTTATAACTGGATTTTAGCCATTATTACAGGATAACTATCATACAACCAACAGACTGAAAGGAATAGGAACATAAACTTTGTTACCTGTTAGTGGGACACTTTGTCCTAGTGGAGCTGCCATGTAGGCCCCCTGTGTAAGAGGAAGTCTTTAGCCCTCAAATGACTGCTGAATTGAGGGGGGCTGACATATAGGGGCACCCTACTCTGGAGGAGTAGTCTAGGTGGGAGAAGGAGGAGAAGGTGATACTGGGAGGGGTGGAGGGTGGGCACTGTGTTGGAGATATAGTTTTAAATAATAAATAAACATAAAAAAGAAAATCAGGTTCCTATTTTTCATTTTGTAATAGAATTAATTCAAAATACACCAACCAATTTAATGTTATATATGTTCCTTTCAAAGAATTAATAATAAAAAAACTTCAAGATCCAAGATGACGACAGACAGCAGGGACACATTTTGAGCACAGGGAAAATAGCTACAACATACAGAAATATAAATAAGTTGAGCAACAACCTGAGAAGCCCGAAGCCGTGGGGTTTTTCCCACCAAACCCATGGACTAGTAGGGGTCCCTGTGGGTGCTTCCAGACAATCAGGGAAACAGACCTACTAGCTTCAGAGCAGAGGCCTGGGGCCCAAAGCAGAGGCCAGTGACTGGAAGGGAGATCAGCAACCCAGGGTAGAGGCCTGAGCCCAGAGTGGAGAACAGAGGAGTGGAGCAGAGACCCAAGACCGGGAGAGGAGGTCAACTGTGCAGGGCAGAGGCCCGTACCCAGAGTGGAACCCAGTGTCCCTGGGCAGAGGCCTGTGCCCAGAGCAGAGACCAGCAGCTTGGAGCAGAGGCCCAAGACCTCAAGCGGAGTCCAGAGGCCTGGGGAAGAGACCTGAGCCCAGAGTGGAGGCCAGCGGTGCAGAGCAGAGGCCCAAGACTCGGAGAGGAGGTCAACGAGTGCAGAGCAGAGGCCTGTGCCCGGAGCTGAGCCCAGGGGCTTCAGACAGAGGCCTAGGCCCAGAGTAGAGGCCAGTGGTTCAGAAGAGATGCCTAGGACACTGATAGGAGACCAGCAGCCTGGGGCAGAAGCCTGGGGCCCAGAGCAGAGACCAGTGTGGAGCAGAGGCCCAGGACCCAGAGCAGAAATCAGCGGCTTGGCAAAGAGGCCCAAGGCAAGGAGCGATGCTAGTGGCCTGGGGAAGAGGCCTAGAGCCCATAGCAGAGGCCAGTGCCAGAGAGCAGAGGCCCAAGACCCAGAAAGAAGGCCAGAGGCCCAGGGCAGAGGCCCAGGGCCCAGAGCAGAGACCAGCAGCATGGAGCCGAGGCTAAGGGCCCAGAGAAGAGGCACAGGACCAGGAGTGGAGGTTCAGAAGACATCAGGAATAATCAACTTAGGGCAACCAGATGGATAAATGTCCAAAAAAGAATAAATCTGAAAAAAGTCAAGGAAATATTACTCAAACAAAATTTAGTTATGTACAACAAGCCCTGACCATCCCACCACTGATGAACACATGGAAATGATGACAAAACTATACTTTGGAAAGTGATAGCGTCCTTATAAGAAGAAATTAAATCTCTGAAGTAATTTAAAGAATCCTCAATTTTACAAATGAAAGAAAAGGAGAATACCATTAGAGACCTCTAAGTCAGCCCAACACGAATGGGAAAGAGACAAGGCAATGAAAGCTTTGAAAGATGAGAAAGATTTGGAGACAAAGAAAAGCAAATTGGAGCAGGAAATATATTAAATGAGTAAACTTGTTCAAGATTTGATGTTGGAAGTGGAAGCAATAAAGAAAACACAAGCAGAGACAATCCTGGAGGTGGAAAATGAAGGGAAGAGATCAGGAACTACAGACATGAGTATCCAAAATAGGATTCAAGAGATAGAAGACAGAATCTCAGGCATGGAAGATGCGATTGAAGAAATCAGTACAACAACCAGAAAGAATGAGAAAGCTAAAAGTTCTCACCCATAACATCCAAGAAATCAAGGACTCAATGAAAAGATGGAACCTAAAAATTATAGGCATAGAGGAAAGAGAAGACTGCTGATTCCAAGTCAAGGAAACATCTTTAACAAAATCATAGAAGAAAACTTAGCAAACCTAAAGAAAGAGATGCCAGTAAAATTCCAAGAGGCTTACAGAACACCAAACAGATTAGACCAGAAAAGAAACTCCTCTCGCCACATAATAATTGAAACACCAAATGTACAGAACAAAGAAAGAATATTAAACGCTGTAAGAGAAAAAGGTCAAGTAACATATAATGGCAGACCCATCAAAATTACACCTGACTTCTCAGAAACTTTAAAAGCCAGAAATGCCTGGGTAGATGTCCTACAAGCACTGAGAGAAATTGGTGCCCAGCCAGACTACTATACCCAGCAAAACTCTCTATCGACATAGATAGTGAAAACAAGATATTCCATGACAAAACCAAATTTAAACAGTATCTACCCACAAATCCAGCTCTACAGAAGGAAAACTCCAATCCAGAGAAGATACCTACACCCAATAAAACACAGGGAGCAAAAAACTCCACTGCAGCTAAACCAAAAGAAACACACAACCACCACCTATATCAAAATAACAGGAAATAACAACGTTCAGTTATTAATATTCATCAACATCAATGGAATCAACTCTCCAATAAAAAAAAACACAGGATTATAGAATGGATCCATAAACAATACCCATCATTTTGCTGCATATAAGAAACACATCTCACCAACCAAGACAGATGCTACCTCAGAGTAAAGGGCTGAGAAAAGGTTTTCCAAGCAAATGGGCCCAGGAAACAAGCTGGAATAGCTATCCTAATATCGAATAAAATAGACTTTCAACTGAAGTTAATCAAAAAAGATAGAGAAGGTCACTCCATATTTGTAAAAGGAAAAATTCTTCAAGATGACATCTCAATACTTAATATCTATGCCCCAAATACAAGGGCACCCACATTTGTAGAAGAAACTCTTCTAAAGCTTAAATCACACATCAATTCCCACACATTAGTCGTGGAAGACTTCAATACCCCACTTACAACAGTGGACAGGTCATCGAGACAGAAACCAAACAGAGAAATAATGAGTCTAACAGAGGTCATGAACCAAATGGACCTAACAGATATCTACAGAACATTTCACCCAAACACAAAAGGATGCACCTTCTTTTCAGCACCACATAGAACCTTCTCCAAAATTGACCATATAGTCAGACACAAACATAGCCTCAACAGATACAAGAAAATTGAAATAATACCTTGTATCTTATCAGACCACCGTGGAATAAAGATGGACTTCAACAACAACAGAAATAACAGAAAGCCTACACATTCATGGAAACTGAACAACTCTCTACTGAATGACTGCTGGGTCAGGGAAGAAATAAAGAAGGTAATCAAAGACTTAATAAAATCCAACAACAATGAAGGCACATCATATCCAACCTATGGGACACAATGAAAGCAGTGCTACAAAGAAAGTTCATAGCACTAAGTTCCTTCAAAAAGAAAATTGTGACAGCTCATTTTAACAAAGTAACAGTAGAAGTGGACAAACTGGAAAAAAAAGAAGCAAACACTCCCAAAGGAGCAGAAGGCAGAAAATCATCAAACTTAGAGCTGAAATGAACAACTTAGAAACAAAAAGAACAATACAAAGAATTAGTGAAACCAAGAGCTGGTTTCCTCGAGAAAATCAACAAAATAGACAAACCCTTAGCCTAACTAACTAAAAGACAGAGAGAAAAAACCCAAATCAACAAAATCAGAAATGAAATGGGAGAAATAACAACAGACATTGAGGAAATCCAAAGAATCTTTAGGTCCTACTTTAAAAATCTATACTCCACCAAATTTGAAAACCCAAGTGAAATGGACAATTTTCTTGATAAATTCCACCTACTAAAGTTAAATCAAGATCAGGTTAACAGTTTAAACAGTCATATAACCCGTAAGTAAATAGAAACAGTAACTAAATGTCTCTCAATCAAAAAAAAAAAAAAAAAGCCAAGGGCCAGATAATTTCAGAAGAGTATTCTACCAGATCTTCAAGGAAGAATTAATACCAATACTCTTTGAACACTTTCAAAAAATAGAAGCAGAAGGAACACTGCCAAACTCATTCTATGAGGCCATAGTCACCCTGATTCCTAAACCACACAAACACTCAACAAAGAAAGAGACTTCAGACCAATTTCCCTCATGAACATAGATGCAAAAATACTTAATAAAGTATTGGCTAGTTCACTCAGGATGAGCTTTTCTAGTTCCATCCATTTGGCTGCAAATTACATAATTTCATTGTTTCTGATAGCTGAATAATATTCCATTGTGTAGATGTACCACAGTTTTTTAACCCATTCTTTGGTTGAGGGACATCTGGGTTGTTTCCAGTTTCTAGCTATTACAAATAAGGCTGCTATAAACATAGATGAGGAAACTTCCTTATGATTCCGTGAAGAGGCATTTGGGTGTATACCCAGAAGTGGTATGGCTGGGTCCTGAGGCAGAGCTATTCCAAGTTTTCTAAAATATCACCAGACTGACCTCCATAGTGGTTGCACAAGCCTGCACTCCCACCAGCAATGGAGTAGGGTACCCCTTTCTCCACACCCTCGCCAGCATGTGCTGTCATTTGAGTTTTTGATCCTAGCCATTCTGACAGGTGTGAGATGGAATCTCAGAGTCATCTTGAGTTGCATTTCTCTGATGATTAAGGATGTTGAGCATTTCTTCAAGTGTCTCTCAGCCATTAGGGATTCCTCCTTTGTGAATTCTCTATTTAGCTCTGTCCCCCAATTTTTGATTGGATTATTTGGTTTCTTGGCATTTAATTTCTTGAGTTCTTTGTAGATTTTGGATATTAGCCCTCTGTCAGATGTGGGGTTGGTGAATATTTTCTCCCAGTCTGTAGGCTGCCGTTTTGTTCGAATGACAGTGTCCTTTGCCTTACAGAAGCTTTTCAGTTTCATGAGGTCCCATTTATTGATTGGTGATCTCAAGTCCTGAGCTGTTGGTGTTCTGTTCAGGAAGTTGTCGCCTGTGCCAATTAGTTCGAGGGTTTCTCCCACTTTATCTTCTAGTAGATTTAGTGTGGCCGGCCTTATGTTAAGGTCTTTGATCCACGTGGACTTAAGTTTTGTGCAAGGAACTGTTTAGGATAATTAAGAAATGCAAACTAATGGCTATGCAAGCCAGTCATTCTGTTAGGTACTATGACAGCCTATTATAGTTACTTGCTAAGCTAATCAGAAATAAACCTGCTAAGAGACAAGCAACATCTGCTTACCCTAATATAAGAGATAGATAGCGCCTCTTCAAAAACCTCAAGAGATCTGCAGAATATGGCATTCAAAGATGTTTTCGCAACTTTAGATTTTTTTATATCAAGACATATCAACTCCTGACAGCACCCCCTATTCTCCTCCAAGTCGAAGATGAGCATCGAAGAATCTCCAGTGGGAGATGATTGAATTAGTTGCAATCCTATCTCTTGGTAGGAAAAGCCCCTTGCTCCAACTGTAGACAGAATGCTGTCCAAAAAGGACAAAACCTGGAAGCAGGTAGGTCGACAGCCTAGCTCTGCCAAGACAGGGTAGGTAAGTCCTTCATAACCCCTGCTCTACAATCAATGTCTGTCAGAGAAGCGGGGCCAAACGACTGAAGAGCGATGCTGTAATGTATGGAGAGAAAATAGGAACTGTACAGGCAGCCACTGGTATGTCATTTCTTAGTTTGGGAAGCTGCAGACCCTGTACTTCCTATAAAAATCAGATATATTTATCCCTCTCAGATCTCTGAGGTGATTGAAGAACAGATAGCTAGAGTCTCATAATTAAATTTTGAGTTGTTTAGGAGTCAAGAGAGTGTTATACATCTAAGAAGATACTTTTAAAATTGTGTTGCAATTAGTATGAATGTTGAGTCAGATATAGAACTTTAAACTCATGGAGATGTTTAGATAGTAGAATGTTAAAGTCAGGTCCCAAATACATATGGACTGGTCATTGAGAATGTACATTAAGACATATAACCCTCATAACTGTGGCCTAATTACCTTTGATGTACTGTATTGTATTTATTATTATAAGAGAAAGAGCCATTTGTTGGACTGAAAGGAGAAACTGTAGGGGGAAAAAAAGAAAAAAAAATAAAGTATTGGCAAACCAATACACATTGGCAAACCAAGAACACATCAAAAGTATCATATACCATGATCAAGTAGGCTTCATCCCAGGAATGCAGAAATGGTTCAACATATGAAAATCCATCAACATAATTCACCATATATACAAGTTGAAAGAAAAAAATCACATGATCATCTCAATAGATGCTAAAAATTCATTTGACAAATCCAATACCTCTTCATTCTAAATGTGCTGGAGAGAACAGGCATATAAAGACCATACCTAGAAATAATAAAGGTGATATACAGCAAGCCAGTAGCCAACATAAAATTAAATGGAGAGAAACTTAAAGCATTTCCACTCAACTCAGGGATAAAGCAAGGATTCCCATTTTTGCCATATCTATTCAACATAGTATTTGAAGTTCTTGTTAGAGAAATACGACAAATAAGGAGATAAAGTGGATACAAATTGGAATGGATGAAGTCAAATTATCCTATTTGCAGACAACATGATAGTATACATAAGTGACCCTAAAAATTCCATCAGAGAACTCCTACAAGTGACGAACTCCTTCAGCAAGGTGGCTGGATACAAAATTAACTCCCCTCCAAAAAAAAAAAAAAATCAAAAATCAAAAGCCCTTCTTTGTATGAAAGGTATATGGGCTGAGAAAGAAATGAGGGAAACAACACCCTTCACAATAGCCACAAACAATAATATAAGTACCTGGAGGGGGGGGGTTAATTCTAACCAAGCAAGTAAATGACCTTTATGACAAGAACTTGAAGTCCTTTAAGAAAGAAACTTATGAGGACATCAGAAGATGGAAAGATCTCCCATGCTCATAAATACGTAGAATCAACATAATTAAAATGGTCATCAGGCCAAAAGCAATATACATATTCCATGCAATTCCCATCAAATTACAAACATATTTCTTTATAGACCTGGAAAAAAATTCTCAACTTCATATGGAATAGCAAAAATCCCAGAATAGCTAAATCAATCCTGTACAATAAAAAAGAAAACAAACAACAACAAAATTTAGAGGCATAACCATTCCAGATTTGAAGCTATACTACAGAACAATAGTAACAAAAGCAGCATGGCACCAGCATAGAAACAAACCAGTAGATCAATGGAATCAAGTTGAAGACCCAGAAATGAACCCACATACCTATGGTCACTTAATTTTTGACAAAGAAGCCAATACTGTACAATGGAAAAAGGACAGTATCTTCAACAAACAGTGTTGGTGTAACTGGATATCAACATATAAAAGAATGAAATTAGACCATACTTATCTTCTTGCACAAAACTTAAGTCCAAGTGGATAAAGACCTTAACATAAAGCCAGACACACTAAATCTAATAGAAGAGAAAGTGGGGAAAGCCTCGAGCTCATTAGGACAAGTGACAACTTCCTGAACAGAACACCAGTAGCTCAGGCTCTAAGACCAACAATCAATAAATGAGATCTCATGAAATTGAAAAGCTTCTGTAAGGCAAAGAACACTGTCACTAGAACAAAATGGCAATCTACAGATTGGGAAAAGATCTTTACCAACCACACTTCCAACAGAGGCTAATATCCATAATTTTTAAAGACTCAAGAAATAAAACACAAAGAAACCAAATAATCCAATCAAAAAAATGAGGAACAGAGCTAAACTTCGAATTCACAAGGGAGGAATCTCTAATGTATGAGAGACACTTGAAGAAATGCTCAACATCCTTAGTCATCAGAGAAATTCAGCTCAAGACCACCCTGAGATTCCATGTCACACATGTCAGAATGGCTATGAAATCATGCAATTTGCAGCCAAATAGATGCAACTAGAAAAGCTCATCCACAGTGAGCTAAAACCAGACTCAAAAAGATGTACATGGCATCTATTTATTCACTTATAATTAGATTTAACCCATGTAGTACAGGATAACTATCCTACAACCAACACATCAAAAGGAACAGGAACATATACCTTGTTACCTGTTAGTGGGACATTTTGCCTTAATAGAGTTGCCAAATAATCCCCCAGTGCAAGAGGAACCTCTTAACACTCATATAACTGTTGAACTGAGGTGAGCTGATATGTAGGACAACCCACTCCAGAGGAGTAGGATCGGTGGGAGATGGGGGAGAAAGTGGGAAGGTGGGATCAGGAGGGGTGAAGAGAGGGGACTGTGATGGAGATGTAACTTGAAGTAATAAGCGAGCAAACAAACATACAAAACTCTGTAGAATGAAGAATACATTTGTTCATTATGGGACTATATCATGTTACATAATAAGCTACCTTTAATTTTGGTGGCTTCTCAGAAGCTAGAATGAGTCTTAGTGATAACGTTCTTGCCCAGCCTGTAGAATATTCCGTTTGTTTTTTTATTTGGTTGATTTTTTTTTCCAAGACAGGGTTTCTTTGTGTAACTTCCCTGGGTATCCTGGAACTCATTCTGCAGACCAGGCTGGCCTTAAACTGACAGAGAGCGACCTGCCTCTGGCTCCCAAGTGCTGGGATTAAAGGTATGTGCCACCATGTCTGGCCATTACAGACAACTGTGAACTAGCATGTGAGTGTTGGGATTTAAACCCACGTCCTTTGGAAGAACAGCTAGTGCTCTTAACTGCTGAGCCACCTCTCCAGCCCCGAATATTCTATTTTCAACCATCATGACTATAGAAAATTCAAGTAATTAAAAATGTATTATTTTATTTCTAAAATGAAGATCACTCAGGGCAATATTTGTCAGGCTAAGGCATGAAAATTCAAAAGAAAATATGAATATATTTTAAAATATATTTTCTTTTGGAGAGTTCTAAAACATCATTGAACAAAATTATATAAAACACGTGAAGTCACAATAACTTGACATATGCAATATGTCACAAAACTGAAATGAATTTTAGGCCGATGATTAAAATTTATAGCTCCATGGACCACATTTGAAAAGTAGGGAATACTTTTAATTTCTTGACAGCGTGATGGAGATGTCAGAATTACTTTATGAGCCTACCTACCCACTGAAATGACACAACATTTATCTTCCCACAGTAAAATAAATCACATCTTATTATCATTCATTTGTAGACTGAAAAAATGTGTAACTCATTTCATATATAATTATCAATTTGATAAAAATCATTAATATTCCATTATTGTTAATTTTTCTTCAAAAATCTTCAATCGCTTCATTTTTCTTATAAAATTTATCTTTGTTCTCTTTACATTTTCCTTAAAAGAATTATATTTTAATAGCATAATGACCATTTATATATTATTTTGAGATTCAAAGGAACACATGAGTAATTATTGTTGAACCATTGGATTTTCACTACACTTTTATGTTAAAAATAATGTATGAAATCTAGGGAAAATTATCCATCTATCCTCATTCTTTTAATTTTTCTTCACAGATGGGTCTCATTTATCAGCATTTAATTATGCTATTTTGACTAGATTTTGTACCCTTGAATTACTTCATTAAACATAAGGTGATTAAAACACTAAAATGACTGTTAAAAAACCTATTTCAATGAATAGTCTCTAGAGAGTGCAGTGCATATTAAAGTTTATTTGGCATTTTAGAATCATGTGGGTCTTTTGATTGTAGTTACCATAATTCTAATTCTTAGAAAAGAACTTGTAAATGTTATAGACAAAAATAATCACTCTCAATGAAGAGTGCAACCACAGTTTTTATGAAAAAAAATTTTTGTGTCATGTAGAACACACATTAGAGTATATTCATACATTAATGTATGCAGGTATAAACACACATAAATCAGACATACAAACACTGGTGGAGGGTCATATAATGCAGAATCTTATGAACCACACCTGACTATGTCTCAAAACAGAATCATAACACTGCTCATGCCAAAGAAGCTTTCCTGATACAAACAGAAATTCACACCCACCAGCCAAAGTAACCTCTCTCAAGATTTCTAACAGCAGGGATGGGTCCACTTTGAATTTCATGTGAATGGATTCTACACCAAATACATCTCCAGGTAGTTTTCTTTCACTCAAATCTTTGTGAATTGGGTGTATATTAATTTTTTCCTTGTGATTTAGTATGACACAAAGCAAACAAAATACAGGCTTCTTATCTTTATGTGGAGACATTCTTTGGTGTTTTCAATTACAGGATCATGCATCTGTGAGTAAGCATATCCATACACTGGCTTGGGGGGGCTTTACCTGGAATATAGAATGTGCACATATTCATCAAGGATAGATATTGTCCTTTTAGCCACCAAGGTGCTTTTTTCAGCTCTCCTCATCTATTCTCTGGTTGTTGGTAGTATTTTCCTGGGCCCTAATGCAATTGAGAAATTGCATGTTTATTAAAGACTTTGAAAGTGATTTAATAAAGTGCTAACACAAAGCATTCTGTGTATTGATTGTATCCTTTTCAGATAAGAGGGGAGTGCTGTATTAGAGTTTAAGTTATGGATGCTGGGGCAATTGAAGGCATTTGTAATTAACAGAATATGATATTCTGTCTGTGTATGGTGGCCCACTCAGGAGGATGAAGCTGGAAGTCTATGAATTGAAACCAGCTTGAACTACACTGTTGTGCCTCAAAAAGAAAAGAGAAATGTAAAGAAAAAAAGAAAAAAGAAGAAAAAAGAACTTGGGCAGCAGAATGTTAGCTGGGATAGTAAATCTGAGTTTAGTTTCAGATGCAGAATGTGAAATATCGCAACCACATTCAGATGGAATCAGTGATCAGTCTAAGCAATCATTTAATAAGGCAGGGCTGACATTCAGAAAGGATGTTGGAGACTTGGAATTAATTCTGTCAGCTACGACTCTATACCCTTGTATAAGTACTACGCATCCACACATGTACTCATCTTACCTGTTTCTTACAGCAGTCCGTAAGAGGCTCACCTAACTTGTTTGAGCTCGCTTGGCTTATTTAGTAACTTAGATCAGATAGGTTTCAAGTCCTTCTGAACTACAGAGCTGTCACTCTTTATAGAATTCATTTTTTCCAGGTAACATTTCTTATTGATAGTTTAGCTTAATGGCAAATATTTCAATAAAGATTAACTATGCAGGGGTGAAGGAGTTTCATTACATCTGGATAATAAAAAAGGCTTAATAATTTTGATTAATGCATAGTAACATATCAAAAGGCTCAATGAATTTCTGCACACAATATTCTTCTGTGATTCAACAGGACAGAGATACTGAGTACTGTAGCCGATACAGAATTTAAAGTCTCATTTGAAAATGAACTGTAGCAATAATAAAAGTTTATAGATATCAGTTATAGTATAGTGAGTTTCTGAGAAAATTTCACCTTAAACCAGATGGAGTGGCATGAGTTTTGGAGTCTATGATACAATAAGATTGTTTGAGGTTGAGAGGTTTCTAATTTTTTCCCCCAAAACGTTCTTAGTGTATAGACTATAATGGCTTCAAAAACTCAACCCTATAGACAATAATGGCTCCCATATTTAAATTCTCCTTTCTTGACCTCAATGGTGCAGGGTTACAGGTCTGCACCACCTTGCTTAATCATACAATTAAAGCTTAATCTAGAATTTAAATCCAGGCTAAGCCACATATCAATTCCCAATCTTGAAAAGCAAAGTATTTCCTCCCATGATTTATTATGAGTGTTATCTATATCTTGTAAATAGATATCCAGTCACTTGAAATAATTTTTTTTTTCATGTATGGTGTGAAATGAGGATTGTGCCTTGTCTTTCAGTGTGTAGGTGTTCAGTTTATCCAGCACAATTTACTGAAAGACCAGGTTAATCTTGTTTTTCAATTAATGTGAGGTTAATCTTGTTTACCAACTTGATTGATTCTGACATCAACTAAGAGACAAGCGTCTAGGTGTACCTGTGAGAATTTTTCTTGACCAAGTTAACCAAACTAAAGAAAAAATGTATTCTAAACATGTGTGGCACCTTTCAGTGGTGGCTCAGATTTTCTAAAAAGGCAAGAAGGAAAAGCTTTTCTTTCACATCCCTGCCTTCACATCTTGCTGGTGAGTTCATTTACTGTTTACTTCGTGGCTATTGTGACTGTTGCTAGGACTACTGTGTCTCTTTGCTGATGCCAGAAACCTGTGCAAGGGTTTTGGCTGTCATCTTGACAGAATCCAGAGTCACCTGGAAGACTGTGATGGGTCTATCTTGATCTTATTAACTGAAGCAGAAAGATCTACTCATGGTGGGTAACTTTGTTTTGAGTGGAGTGGGATCCTCAATTGTATAGCAAGGTGACAAGGACCTGGAAGCAGTGTTCACTACTGTCTGCTACTGATGGTGTATGTGATGTGACCAGTCTTGTCAAACTCCTGTCTCCATGATTTCCCCACCATGATGAACTGTATTTTCACATTGTGAGCCAGAACAAACTCCTTTTGTGATTTTTCTCTTGTCAGAATATTTATCACAGAAAAGGGAAAAAAATAAGACACCATTAATTCTCAATGATGCTCCAATATTACAAATGCCAGTAATCTGGTAACCGTATGTATGTGGGTCTGGCTCTGGGTTCTTACTTTATCCTGACCAGTTCATCTCCGTATGGACATTGCACACTCAATACCTGTGGACTTGCTTTGTAATTCCTGCCTGGCTTTCTGACCCATCCAACTTGGTTCTTCCCTCCCTGTTGCTCCTCTATAATATTCTATTTATCTAGAAATAGGAATGGGGCAACTTGGATTTCTACAATATGATATCTATCTGATTTTTGTATATATCATGCATGTATCCTTCTGGCTTTGATTTTTCTGTATTCTGGTTTATAATGTTCAGTGCATAGGATTTCTATGCATTTCATGTTGAGTCATTGTGAGGTACTTCATATTTTCTGACCACATTAAATGATTTTTTTATAACTTCTACCTTTTATGTGCTGCTGATAAATTAAAATAAACTTCTTTTGAAGTAAAAAAAAAAAAATGTTGTCCTGGACTCATGATCCTGAGTTTTCAGGTTTTCCACTTCTAGGCCGTTTGGATTCCTTTGGACATCATTACATCACCTGTACCTATTTTGTTTACCAGTTCTTGAGTTTTCCTTTTTTCTCTTGCTCCTGGCCCAGGTTGGGAGCTCAAGTGTACTGCGTTATTCTATGATGAGAGTGACTGTCATCTTGTGAGTCACAGAAATTGTTGTCACTATTTCACCATAAAGCCTGAGAAGAGGGTGAGTATGTGCCTAGTAACCAGACCACAGGCAGTATTGTGTAATTCAGATATCCAGGACTTGATATGCTGCATCATTGTTGGATTCTGTCAGCTAATTTTCTTGGATCTTAAATACAATTATAGGCAATATTAGTTTTCTATTGCTGCTTCTGCTGGGTCAGGGCCTGCAATATTTGTTTCCAGCATTTCTGAGAAATATGAATCACTTTTCAATGACTTTATGTTGATTTTCATCTCTTTATGCCATGCCACACCAGGATAAAAAAGATAAATAGAAATAAATCAGATGTGTATGTCCATCTGTCAGCACAGGTATGCTAAACTCCTTCTAAATTCTACATTTTTGCAACCTGTGCAGGACCTTGATCCTATACTTGAAGCTCAGGATCAACATAGTCCCCTGAGGGAAGAGCATCCCAGGAGACATTTCATTATGCTGCCTGGCTCAGCTGTTCTGTTCTCCAGAGAATTATCTGTCCTGTTCTGATTTGCCTCACTATTCTCCACTGGTTTCAAGCCAATGATCTCTTCATGTTACCAGACTTTCCCTGTTGTAGCTTTGAAAATTCTATTCTACAGTTAAATACTGTCTTCCAAATGGACAGAGGGAACTATCTCTACTTAAATTAACTAACTTCAGATACTCTACTAAGCTGTAGAGTTTGGAGAAAGTATCTCTAGGATTTTATAACAATTCTATACTAATCATAATAATCATATTTCAGATATCTAATTGATTCATGTATTCTCTGCATGATTACAGAGCTATGTATGACAATTGCAAGTTAGCATATAGGAGAATGAATGTGATGGTCTATGCATTCTGTATGGTACTGTTTTTCTATGGATTTTCTATTTCTCTTCTCTTGCCTTGGCTCTATTATTGGTCTATGTATAGAACATACTGTTTTTATTTCTCAATGGCTATACACTATGTAAAAGATATACTCCTGAACTGGAGTGAGGGACTGTTATGTAGGGACACTCCACTCCAGAGGAGTGGGATGGAAGGGTTAGGGGCTAGAGGGTGGGAGGGACGGGCTGGGAAGGGGGGAAAGAGGACAATATGATGGAGATGTAACCCGAAGCAACAAAATAATAAATTTATTTTAAAAAGGTATACTTCCAAAATTGACTAACTAAATGCATCATATCAGCCTTCTGTTGACCATAAGTAATAGAATCAGAACTTGATTCTGAAAATAATCACAAAACTTCGATGTGCCTCAGGGCTTTCATCTCAGCTACTTGTGAAGAAGTGAGAACACGAGTAGGGACCCCAGGAGAGCGCTGACATGGCATCCACCCCTTGGAGGCTTTGAAGACTTGCCAAGAACAGTACTGCTGTGTGGACCAACACAAAGGGTACCAGAAACACTGATTTCTGAGAGGAAAGAGAATGGTGAAATCATTTGGAAGAAAAAAAATGTAATAGTCATCAAAATTTGAACTATGCAAGAATTTTGAACACATTGTTTTATCTACAAGTGTATCTATGCAGCCAACTCTACACCTCTGATATATCAAGAAAGCAAGAAACAAAGAATGAAAGAAAAAAAGAAAGGGTGAATAACATCAACCACTGTTAAAATGCATTCAGTATTTCACTATAATATTAAGGGAAGATGTAGCATCAGTAATGTTGCTTCCCTATAAATACATATTAGCACACTTCTGCTAATTAGAAATAAAAGATATGAGAGAATAAAATAATCCTGGTTTTCTTTGCACTGCGAGCACATCAACTGCTTCCCCTCCTCAGTCCTGAAAGTGTATGCTTCTTTCTTGTTCACCTCTGCTGGCTCCAAAGGAGCTCCTTACAGCTACCCAAAGACTGCTGTTCTCAGCACCACTGAACCAACCAGAGACACGAAGGATAAGAGCCTCAGCCTGACCTCACTACTCTCTAGCTGCAGCTTCCAAACCAGTACCATCCAAGGGATATCAACACAGTAGTCAAGCTCACTGGGACCTCGACTGCCACCATTGGGGTAGCCAGGACAGGGCATGGTGTTAAAACTGTGTTTGTGAAATCATATCATTGTTAATGCTAGGAAATATTTTCTTCTTCGTTTATTACTTCAATTTACATCTCCATCACAGTCTCTTCCCTCCAACCCTTCCAAGCCCTCCCACTGTCTCCCCCCTTCTCCCACCTATCCTACTTCTCCATTGTGGGGTACCCTACATAACAGTCCTCTTCAGTTCAGCAGCCATATGAGGACTCAGAGCTTCCTCTTGCACTGGGGTCTACATGACAGCTCCCCTAGGACAAAGTGTTCCACTAACAAGTAACAAAGTCTATGTTCAGTCTGTTGGTTGTAAGACAGTTATCCTGAACTATATGGTTAAAATCCAATTATAAGTGATTATAGATGCCATATGCATCTTTCTGGGTCTGGGCTAGCTCAGTTAGGATGAGATTTTCTAGTTCCATCCATTTAGCAGCAAATTACATGATTTCCTTATTTCTGATGGCTGAATAGTATTTCATTGTGTAAATGTACCACAGCTTTTTTATCCATTCATTGGTTGAGGGACATCTGGGCTGTTTCCAGTTTATAGCTATTACAAATAAAGCTACTATGAACATAATTGAGGAGATGTCATTTTTTGGTGAGGAATCCTTTGGATGTATACCCAGGAGCAGTATGGCTGTGTCTTGAGGTAGAGGTATTCCAAGATTTCTAAGATATCATCAGACCAATTTCCATAGTGGCTGTACAAGTTTGTTTGTACCAGCAATGGAGGAAAGTTCCCCTTTCTCCAAAAACCTTTCCAGTATGTGCTGTCTCTTGAGTTTTTGATCTTAGTCATTCTGAGAGGTGTAAGATGGAATCTCAGAGTCATCTTTAGTTGCATTTCTCTGATGATTAAGGATGTTGAGCATTTCTTCAAGTGTCTCTCAGCCATTAGAGATTCCTCCTTTGTGAATTCTCAGTTTAGCTCTGTTCTTCATTTTTTTTGATTGGATTATTTGGTTTCTTTGTGTTTTATTTCTTGAGTCTTTAAAAATTATGGATATTAGCCTCTGTTGGAAGTGGGGTTGGTAAAGATCTTTTCCCAATCTTTAGGTTGCCATTTTGTTCTAATGACAGTGTCCTCTGCCTTACAGAAGCGTTTCAGTTTTATGAGGTCCCATTTATTGATTATTGGTCTTAGAGCCTGAGCTATTGGTATTCTGTTCAGGAAGTTGTCACTTGTCCTAATGAGCTCGAGGCTTTCCCCACTTTCTCGTATGTTAGATTTAGTGTGTCGAGCTTTATGTTAAGGTCTTTGATCCACTTAGACTTAAGTTTTGTCCAAGGTGATGAGTATGATCTAATTTCATTCTTTTACATGTCGACATCAGTTAGACCAGCACCATTTGTTGAAGATGCTCTCCTTTTTCCATTGTACGGTTTTCATATACTGTCCACATTTAATAAGACATAAGTGCATTTCAATGTCTATTTTTATTGATAGTATTTTAAAAACTTGTGGATTTTTTAATGGACAAGATAGCACTTATTTATAAAACACTTTTTGATGATTAAATGCTACCCAATCATTATGATGGTTGGACTCATTTAGTTTTCAACTTTGAAATGGTAAGAAAGTGATTTCCACCCTAGTGATACAGGGTAGCCTTCTCCTCAGTAATGCTGGGAGGAGCAGATTACCACAGCTAAAAGTGAGACACATGGTCAGGAAGGGATTAATCTATTCTCTTCGGAGAGTACTGAACCTTAAGCTATGATGTGCATTAAGAGCATTCAGTGCAGTTTTGACATTATGCCTTCAATTTATAATGGACTTATCTGGATACAAATCACTGTCAGCTGAGAAGCAAGGGGACATAATTCATGTGAATTTTTAAAAAGCATTGTCATTGTGGTTATTGATGCTATCTAGTAATGTTAGAAAGTTCTAAAGCAGAAAGAAAACAGTGTGGAAAGTCATTTTAATTGGCATTTAATTGAATAGTCTATTTGGTAGCTATTCATGGAATTGTGTGAAATTAAGTGTATGGTGACAGTAGGATCAGAAGACAGATTGTTATCACCAGGCAGAAAGAAACCAGTGAGGACTCTGTGGAGTCTTGCATGGTAGCAGACCTATAGATTGAAGAAACAGGATGTAATCTTCCTTTCTGTTAGTTCTTTTTTTTTTTTTTTTGAAAATAAGACCTGACTAACAGCAACTTGACAAGAAAAGGGTTTAATTCAGCTTCTAGGTCCATTATCCAGGGAAGTAAAAGAAATTATTCAAGACAGGAGCTTGAAGCAGAAAGCACACAGGAGCACTGCTTACTAGCTTGCTCCCAGACTCATGCTCACCTGCCTTTCTTCTGCAGTCAATGTTCACCTGTTAATAGATGGTATTAGCATGAAGATTGATCTGGAGCTGCTATATATTCAAATGCTATATACTGACTCCCCAAGATCTGCTTCCTGTCCCATGAGCACATTCTCACATACACCGAATGACATTGTATAAACTTTGCTTGCCAACCTTCTCTGACCGGTTAAATAAAAGTTGTCACAGACTATAACTGAACAGAAGGCATGTAGGTGGTGCTGATGCTCCCAGGCCTAGAGTCTCAGACGGACCAAGAGAGGAGGAAGAGGGAGAGAGATAGAGAGGAAGAAGAAGGAAGTCACCATAGGGGTAGTATGGACGATGAAGCCATGGCCAAGATGAGCTTGCTGTGAGGACAGGCTGATGGAACAGAAGCCAACTAGGAGCCACCAGATTGGCAAGTGATGGGTATGTATGTGGTAGGTGGTAGGTTTAGAATAGCTCAGAATGTGCCTAGGTGGTAGGTTTAGAATAGCTCAGAATGTGCCTAGCTTAAGGCCTACAGCAGTGGTGTTTCTGTCTCATTTACTTAGGAACTAAGTAGTTTTAAAGGGGCATAGCCAACCCATAAAACAATAATTTCAACCACAGTTACTAACAATGGATTGTACTTTCCTATATCAATTAGAAGTGGAGAAAATTGTCCCACTGACATGCTCATAGGACAAACAATTTGATGGAGGCAATTTCTTAAATGATGTTCCTTTTCTCCCAGAAGATCCTATATTATGACAAGATGACAATAAAAATAACCAGTACACTAGCCAGTGGAAAATAGAAAATTCTCCATGTGCAGAGCTTTGGGAACTTGATTTCTGGACTAGTGCTAAGGGAGTGTTGGGCTGAGAACATTTTGCAGACAAAGTACAACAGGCCAGAGGACAAACGGGAGGAGGAATCCTTCGCTATAAAGCATCTTTATTCCAGTGTCATTTGAGAGACTCAGGTGGATTTCCATACACCACTGGGTAACTTGGCTCCCAACTAGCTCCCTGGAGAGAAGCTGAATGTGATATTGCTACAAAGTGCTGGGAATGCCCTCATGTTTTCTCACAGAATGCCACATCCATACCACTGGGATCTGATTAGGCTCCCAGCCCTTAATGTCACTTCTCCACTTTCCTGAAATTCTTCCTCATGAAACCCATGTCATCTGCCCTTTGGAACTTCCACATGAGCCTTCAAATTGCTTGGTTCAACTTCCTGATACTATAGAAGAATAATTGTTCCACAGTCTTTCCTTGCTATGATAGAGGGGCTCATACCCTTAGACCACTGCCACAGCCCATCCTGCCAGAGCAGCCTGGGACTCAGGGAAGTGGTTGATATACAAAATCAATAATTTTTACACCCAGGTTCTTGGATTCTGTCTTGAATAATCCCTCTTTACCGAGGATGAAATGAGAGTTTAAAGAAACCGAAGCCCTGAGGTATTGTTGGGGAAGATAATTCCTTAGCAAAATTATTGGCCACTAGCAGAAGCACAGAGCCTATTACAGGAGAGAGCTCTGATCCCATCAGCCGGAGTTTAGGTTTTAGCTTCAATGAAAATTTTGTGTCTTTAACTTTCCAATTCTACATATATTTCAGCTTCTTCACTCATAAATGGGATTAAGATTTTCTGCTTTCTGGTTTACAAGTTTAGGAATTTTGGGAAAAGGGCGTGTCATGAATATGGGTGGAAGGTTGTACACTATTAATATAGAGTGGCAGCTCATTTGTACTGACAGGTAGATAGAAAGCTGATATCGGGCAGAAGAAAACACAATTTCCTTTCCCAATTTGGATGAAGAGATATTCTGAGAGCATATACATTTCTTGTTTGTCACAGCACATGCTGTTCAAGAATTGGTTAAATAAAATATTTGCCACATGTTTCTAGAAGATCATCCACATTTCAAGTAAAGAATCAGTGTAAGTATGTCATCCAATTCTTTCCTGAAAGGAATGTTACACCATCAATGGGACAAAACTTTACCCTACAGAATGGGAAAAGTTCTTCACCAACCCTACATGTGACATAGAGCTAATATCCAAAATATATAAAGAACTTAAGGACTTAAACACCAACAAACCAAATAACCCAGCTTAAAATGGGGTACAGAGCTAAACCAATAATTCTCAACAGAATAATCTCTAATGGCCAAGAAGCATTTTAAGAAATGTTCAAGGTCCTTAGTCATAAGACAAAAACAAATCAAAAGGAGTCTGAGTTTCCATTTTACCCATCAGAATGGCTAGGCTAGGATCAAAAACTCAAGTGACAGAACATGCTGGAGAGGATGTGTAGCAAGGGGTAACACTCTTCCCTGGTGGGAGTACAATCTTCTACAATACCCAAAGCTTGGACAGTCTTGTGGAAGGGTGTAGGGGAAGGATTGAGGGAGCTGAAAGGGTCAAGAACACTACAAGAAGACTTACAGACTAAACTAACTTGGGCGCATGGTGGCTCATAGAGACTGATCTATCAACCAAAGAGCATGCATTGACTGTACCTAGGACCCCTACATATATGTAGCAGATGTGCAGCTTGTTTTTCATGTGGGTTCCCTAACAATTGGAGCAGGAGCCGTCTCTGACTTTGTTATTTGCCTTGGATTCCTTCCCATAGCTGGGCTGCCTTCTCTAGCCTCAGTGGGAGAGGATACACTTAGTCCTGCCTGAGGCTTGATGTACCAAGGTGGGTTGATACCCATGGGGAGTCTCCTCTTCTTTGAAGAGAAAGGGTGAGGAAATGGGGGAAGGCAGTGTGAGGATGGGATGGTGTGGGGCTGTGACCAGGCTATAAAGTGAATAAATAAATTAATTCATTAATGGAAAAGAAAGACAATGTAAGAGTCAGAGGATCAGGGAGTTTATATCTTTTAGTAATGTCAGAAGTTACTCCAGTAGGTGTCACCAACATAGCTGCCTGAACATGAACTGAACAAGGACAACACCAATATACTTTCTAAAGAAGACAGGGGAAAACCCAAAAGGCCTCACCCTACACAAAGAACTACAGGCAAATAAGGAATATGATAATGCAGGAAAATTGCTTATCCAATATCAAATGATCAGTCCTACAAACATGCATACAAGTAATATTATACAGACTGACTAAGTTATATTTATGTATTTAGGAATATATATATATATACACATATGTATACATACAGGCATGTAATAACAGTTAAGGAAAAAAGAAGCAATGAATTTGAAAGAGAACAAGAATGGGTATATAGGAGGGTTTGGAGGGAAGAAAGGGGGAAATGATTTAATCATAATCTGAAAAGTAAAATAAGTAATTTTTAAAAGTAAAAAAGAAAAGAAAAGAAAGTTCAAGATTCTTTTTCTGCCTCCTTCCTCAGTCAGCTTTGGTAATAACCTTTTGCTCATTCCCAGTTTCTTCTTTTAATTAATAGTATGAGGTTTCAGATTTTGAGCATTTATGTGATCCATAGAGTCCATTTCTGTCTTCTCCCTCAAGGACAGTATTTGGGCTCTCTTGTGTCCTATACTTAATGGAAAGCAAGGCATGTGTATACTGGAGGTACTATCATGTGATACAGTCGGTCAGTACTATAGACCTTGTACTCAAAGACAACTTGAGATCTGAACACTATCAGACTTCTCTAGATGGATAAGCGTGACACTACCTAATGGCTGACAGCATTGACCCATAAAACTACAGATTATTTCACATTTCCAGAGGATTGGGACCTAGAGATAATGCTCAGGTATCCTTTGGTTTTGTTGTTGTTGTTTTGAGCAGTTTTGATTTTGTTGTTGTGTGTGAGGGTATTTTTGTGTTGTTTTTTATTTGAATTTAGTATGTTCAAAATAAACATTTGAAAAAAGATTTTATGTATTTACATTTGGTCTAAAACTGATCACATATATTTTAAGTGTGTCTTAACTGTTTCTCTATAAGAACTGAATTGCAATCTAATTTGAACTGCAAACCAACGGCATGTAACCTACATGTGTAATAAATAGCCAAATTCCAGCCAATCACAAACAGACTCTTCAAACTATTTCCTAGTTAGGTGGATGTCCAGCATAACCATTCAATCTCTCTCTGTCCACCATGCCACATGCTGCCCATTATTTCTGCTACTATCTCCATTTATCTTGGTAAAAATACTACCTATGCAGGTGATGGAATCGGAATTCTGAAATATTTCTAGTTCAGACCTCTGCAGTGTTCTAGGTTCATGGTTAAATCCATTTGAAATTTGCAAAATTAGATTTATTATGATTTTGTCTTTTAATAATACTTCTTAAAGTAATTTCCCAAATAATGTGACCAGGACAAAGTGAAGTATGATACATCCACATGACTAAACCACCTAGCAATCTGACTCTGTGTGTCCATTGAGTTGAATTGTCATAGGGGAATTCAAATTCTTTCACATTTTCTGTCTTTGACAGATGTCTGTGTTAAGAATAAAATCCAAAACAAACAGTAGAAGCAGCATATTTTTCCTGCCTGACAGTATTTAAGATTAGTAAATCTCCCTACTTGGCAGTTGCCAACATTAATTTCCTCTCATTGTTATGACTTTCCAGAACTAATGATATCCTTATTACTTACATTTCAGAGCCAATGACAAAGAGTGCTCCTTTGCATCACCATCAGGGCAATTATCAGAAGACACCAGGTCTTTAAAGCCAGCTGCACAGTGGGATTCTGTTCCCACTTCCCACCAGGGAGGATGAGAAAACCATTTCTAATGAAGTGATGGTGAATCATACACAAAATGGATGAGTTAAAAGAACGAGATGTAGCACAAACCTCGTGTGAACCAGCGTACAAATTAGGTCTGAGTTATTTACATCAATTAGTATTATACAAACAGTGAGATAATGTTATTGTTCTGCAGACTTAAATGTTTAGTCATTTATGAGAAGGTTTTATAACATTCTTGTCATGCTATAGGGCTCTACATGAGGTAGGCAATAAGGAAAGAACATATCAATGATTTCTAGTGACTGAAGACACATTTCAGAACTTCTCTCCACAAAGAGAACCTTGGAAAAATCTCTTTTCTTCCCACAAATAATATTATTTCACTATGCCGGGCAGCTCACTTTTTGAGAGAGAATGCTTCAGATGGTGAAGGAGCTGCGTGAGGAGACATATATCTTAGGTGTTCAGAGGAAAATTATTCACTTATTAATTTTAATGTTACTGTCCATTATCTTCTCCAATCCTGTGTCTTCTGACCTCACTGTCTAGGGATGAACAAATGATTCACCACATTAAGTCAGCCTTGGCTGTGACTGCAGACCTTAACACTCCACAAGGATTTAATCAGAAAAAAGAGTTCATCCCTAAATACACAGCTCTGTTGACCTGGAAGATCTGCAAATCTGCATACATAGAATGGTCCTCTCACCATCTCTTACCTTCTATTAAAGAAAGGCAAGGGCTACCTCCTCAGAACTGTTATCTGCCTACAACCTTACTCAACTCAGACTAGGCACTCATTGATAACAATGGCCCTGCATTAACTGAGCTCTTGAACTAAGTTCCATGATCCTTCTCTAACAAAATTATCATCTTTCAGAGAAATCACATCCTTAATTTTAATTCATATAATATGCCCAGTTTTCAAAAATATTTTTATTACTTTAAAGTATGTGTGTGTGCATGCGCGCACGTGCACCTGTGTGTAGGCTAACTATACAAAGACCTACAAGCAACTAAGGAATGGGTATCGTGAGATAAATAGTATTTTCTAAGAAAAAGCACATTGATTGGTCATAAAAATACCAAACCCCCAGTACTGAAAACACATGTAAAAGTGGTATTATACAGACTGAGCAGGTTATGTTTAGGAATATATATATGTATATGCATATATATACATATATATGTAACAATTAATAAAAGAAGCCATAAATTTGAAAGAGAGCAAGAGGGCTATATAAAAGGGTTTTGAGGGAGAAAAGGAAAGGGGGAAAGTATATAATTATATTATATCACAAAAATAAAATAAATATTATTATTATTATTTTATTTCTTCAAATTACATATCAATCACAATCCCCTCCCTACTCGCCTCTCTGGTCCCACACTCCCACCCTCTTTCCCCTCATTCCCCAATCCGCTTCCTTTTTTTGTTTTTTAATTTAAGGTATATCTTTTCCTCCCCAACAGCTCCCCCTTTCAGTCTAACAAATGGCTCTTTCTCGTATAACAACAAATAAAATAAAAACCAAAAAAATTAGGCCACAATTATGAGAATTATAAGGCTTAGCATACATTCAATGTCCAATCCATATGTATTTAGCAACTGACTTTAACATTCTGCTATGCAATGTTGATACAAAATTATGGTTAACTCTTTTTAAGGTATTGTATCCAGGTAATGCTTCAAAATGAAATGTAAAGTTTTGGCCATTTGTTAGCAACTATCATAAACTGTTTAGGATATTAAGAAATGCAAACTAATACTCATTTTTGTTAGGCACTAGGGTAGTCTATCACAGTTATTTTCTAAGTTAATCAGAAATCAAGTTGCTAAGAGACAAGCAACATTCACTTATCCAAATATAAGGAGATAGTTAGTTGGTCTTCAAAACCCTCAAGAGATCTGTAGAATATGGTATTCACAGATGTTCTCTTAACTTAAGATTGTTTTGATATCGAGACATGCCAGCTCCTGACAGCACGCCCTATTCTACTCCAAGTAGAAGATGAGCATCAAAGAATCTCCAATTGAGGAAGGTTGAATTAAAATTAGTGGCAAGTCTGTCATTTGGCAAAAAAAAAAAAAAAAAAAATCCCTGTTTCAACTGTAGACAGACTGTTGTCCAAGAAGGACAAAACTTGGAAGCAGGTAAGTCGACAGCCTAGCTCTGTCAAGACAGGGTAGACAAGTCTTTCATAATTCCTGTTTTACAACTAATGTCTGTCAGAGAAATGGGGCCAAATGGCTGAAGATTGATGCTGTAATGTATGGAAAGAAATTGGGAACTGTCCAGGCAGCCAGTTTTTTGTCATTTCTTAGTTTTGGAAGCTGCTAGCCCTGAAGTTCCTGTATAATCAAACAAATTTATCCTTCTTATGTCTCTGAAGTGCTAGAAGACTAGGTAACTATAGTCTCATAGTTAAATTTTGAGTTGTTTAGGAATTAAGAGGGTGTTCTGGATCTAAGAAGACATTTTTAAAATTGTGATGCAAGTTAAGATGGAAGCTGACTTGGATATAGATCTTTAAACTCATGGAGAAATATTTTTTTTAAAAGAAGGTGGTATGTGGTTTAACATCAGAATTCAAACCTACACAGAACCCTCAACAATTTCAGCAAGCAAATCTCTTCTATGCACAGGAAATGTAAATTTACGAACAACTTTGAGGTTTAGAGTGGGTATTTTATCAAGTCTTTGCTTAGAAGCTAATAAGAATTTAACAATTGTTCAGATTGGAAATACCTACCTAAATTTTAGCTTCTCTATGTTGTTCTCTCTTTTACCTCAAACCTCAAACATTTATAAACTGTCAAACCTTCTTGGGATAAACAATTTTTTTTAAATTCTGTTCAGTATTTCAGATCTGTTTGCATAAAGACATTTCTACTCTCTTTAACCATGGCAATTTCTTTACAAAATGAAGATATTTTCTGTTTTAGCAATGAAGCAGTTTACCTTGCTGGCTCTTCCAGGGGCAGATTCTTTCATGGAAGAATTTGTTAATGGGCAAGTGTCAGTCTAGAGGAATATCTGAAGCAAATGCCAATTTCTCATATTTAAGTTTAATGATAAAATATTTTAATGTAATGTAAACTCCTGATATTTTCAAGGTGCCTAATTTTAATACTATATGGATGAAGTCTGCCAAATCAAAAAAGTATCAAGTTATAACTGTCAGTAAGATCAGCCTCTTTAAACACATATAAGAAATGTAGGTGTGTGTTTGTGAAGGGGTCAAGGACAAAAAGAAAGAGAAAGTAAAGAGAAAAGGTGAACTTTCAAATAGTGGTGTTTGAGCACTAAATAATAGATAAGACATCAAGCTTTCAATTTTTCCTAGTTCAATTTTGCATGTCTTTTCTTAGACTATTATATAGAGCATAAATATGTTATTGCTCTATTCACTAATGCAGGAGGCCATTCACAGACGATGAACAAGTTCTTGCTGCTAAATGACTGCTCTCTAGCCCATGAAATAAGAAAGGCACAAATCACTACATTATGAAGCAAAATAGCATAATTTTCTGAGAAAATGTAACAAGCTGTGGGCCATAGTATTTCAAACTATGCTGGAAATAATCACCTACAGAAGTCAAGTAAGAAGTCTTTGGGAATGATGATTTGTGTGCTCAACCTTAAAACTTTGGAACAGAGAGAAAGGTAAAGCAGCAAAGGACATGGAGATGTGAGAAGGGTAGAAAAAGGAAAGGTGTATTTGTGTGATGTGATGTGTGTGTGTGTGTGTGTGTGTTTGTGCTTGTGAATAAAGCCATACTTTCTCAAACAAAATTAAGGGGTGTCAGTAAAGATGCATATGCCCCATGGGTGTCAACATGGAAAGCGTTGAGAAAACGCACTGGATTTCGAAGATGGCAGTGAGATGACCAGATTGTTGTCTCAATATAAAGATATTTTTGTTCTACCATTTTCCAGCAGAAACCCAATGATCCATTTGGAATATCCAGTGATGACCCTGTTCAGTGCTGGCTCACAATTTTTGCTTCCTTTTATTTAGCATAGTAATAAGTATGTCCATTAACATGCCCCTCCCCTTTCAAATATTCTTCTTGTACATTTTGAATTTAAACTATTATTTTATTAAGTACATAATAAGTCCTTTTCCCTCCTTTATCCCTCACATAGTCTACTGTGTAGACTGAGAGTTTTCTATGGACAGGCATCTAGTCTACACAACCTGTATCAGAAAGACATCTGTGGGGTGGAGGACACAAAATCTTCCCTCTGAGTCATGCCTATGGCCAGCATGGGTTCACAGAGTGTGACAGATGTTGTAAGTGGTGAAATCATACTTGAGATGTGTTGTTAAATGTTTGGGATAGTCTCTGTGTTTGTGTAATAACTGTTTACATGCCTAGAGGCCAATGGGGAAAGTCAGAGGGAAACTTGCTCCTTTTCTGTTGCTTCACTGGGATGGCTAATCTTGATTGTCAACTGGACACATCTGGAAATAAAAAACTTCAACTGAAGAGTTGCCTTCTACCATGTTTTCTTGTGGAGTTGACTGTGGGGCATTTTTATTATTATTTTTATTTCTAATGGATGTAAAAAGGACCCAGTCCACTGTCAGAGGTTACAGCTCTAGACAGACAAGCCAGGTCTATATAAGAAAGGTAGCTAATATGAGTTTGGATGCAAGCTACTAAATTTCATTCCTTTATGGTTTTTGCTCCAGTTTCTGCTTCAAGTTCCAGCCCTGGATTTCCTCAGTAATGAACTGTAATCTGAAGGCTGAAATAAACCCTTTTCTTTTCCCAAGTGGCTTTTGGTTATGGTGTTTAAGACAGAAAAAAACAACAACGACAACAACAAACAACAAAAACACCTAAGAAGCTCCTATTGTTGTGTCTGATTCAATTTGTCTCAGAAACTATATCTCTTATCTGTCTTACTATCTGGGCAATTTAACAAGAGCAATGGAGTTCATACATATATTAAGCAGTGTTGATTTCTTATGAAAATCTTTCTCTTGCCAAAAGCAGTTTGCCCGTGCAAACTTCTTTATTTTTCACTTAGTCCAGGATTGCAGCTAAGCCACAGGTCTCACTCCATAACCTGACTCAGTGTTTAGGAGGATAATTCACAAACTTTTACTAATGGGGAGGATTGTTTGACTTTATCTTTGCAGACCAGGTCTTAAGATAACTATTACTGAATCATCATCAGTAAAAATGCATCTAGCTCTGTCTCAATAGTGCAATGAAAGTTTTTTTTTGCATGAAAAGAACATATAAAATAAATTGTGATCATGACATCATGTTCATAATCCTGTAGTGAACACACAGCAGGCAACCAAATCAACCAAGTAGTTTGTATTCTTAAATTAGACCTCTTGTCTTGTTTCTCTATTTGAGGTATTCAGGGTATTTTCTTACCTTTTCTATGCTGGTGTGGTACATTATTATTTTGATGTTGATATTCTAGTGGGTGCCAGTATTGAAGATAATGGTTAATGTCATTTCTTTTGGCAGGTTTTGGGAAACCACCACACTTTGAGTATAGGAGGCAGAATATTACCCACGAAGAGGGATAAAAAACTGTTGATGACATCACATCGCTCTAGGTCTGTTTAATTTCAGGATGTACTCAGGAAAGTATAGGGATGGTTCTTTTCAAGGCAAATTGATATAGTTTCAGAAATCAAACTCATTTTCTCTGCCTTTCACTGTATACTTGTATAACTAAGCTGTCTTCAGCATTCCCTGGAAACACAGCAGTCAAGTGAAAGAGGACAGTTACAAGCAGGAAGATTGACAGCTGGAAGTCATAGTTTCAGAATATTTGTACAAAGTATGGAAGAATGATAATGTTTTAAAACCTTACAGTGTGCCTAACTTTTTCAGAGATCAAGAAAAAGTGATTGTTTTCCTAGTGACATAGTTTTTAGGGATGTCTACACTCATATTTGGGACAGTCAGACATTACTTGTGGGACAATCAAAATAACG
>CAJQZJ010032698.1:1053465-1072783 GCA_907164525.1 Lophiomys imhausi | reverse complement strand
ACCTATGAGGTTTTAGTGTCAAGCCCTGTGCCAAGGTAACCAGATGTGAAGAAATTCTGTGGTGTAAGGGCATAAGGCTGCTTCCTTCAGACAAAGAAACAACAACCTCCCTTTCACCCTTCTTTTCCTCTATCTCCCTCCCCCTATTTTTCTTTCCTCCTGCCCTTCCTCCCTTCCTCTTGTTGGCTTTTGTAGCTATTTCTTTTTTGTAGAGCAGGCGTAGAATGAACCCAAGGACTTGAGCATGATAAGAAAATGCTCTGCTTCTAATTAATCTGCAGCCACATTTCATTGCATTGTACCCTAGAACCTTGGACTGTTGAGGCTTAATCAAGGTGAAAAAGGAGAGAATGTAAAAGAAACAATATGAAAGAAAGAAGTTGAGAGAAAGCTTTTATTTGGAAACATCTGAGACCTAACAGTTATAATCAATAAGCCCTACACACACACACACACACACACACACACACACACCAGTTAAAAGCAACCACTCTCACCACAATAACATTAAGATTTTAATCTTGGTATTTTACCATGCCTGCTATTTTCCGATAGTCCATTGGCTTCCACAGAGTAAGGAACACAAGAGATTCAGAAACATGGTAAGTTCAATGGGAAGAATTACCATCATATTGACATGGAAATGGTAGGGTATATCTGCTCTGAAAGAAAGGGGATGAAGTCTGGGATTCTGCATAAAATTAGGATATGAGAACATATGGAAATTCATGTGTGAGAATTGACATAAGAGTTTTGGTGGAAATTCTTCTTATCAATTTGTATATGGAAGAAGCCTGAGTACTAAGGGGGATTTACTGTGTACTATACTGTACTGATGAGAATGAGATCTATTTAGTGGGAATGTTGTCTGATATGCCAGTGTCCTGTAACATACTACAGAAGGAAAATCAACCAGCTACAGATCCACTAACCATTTCTGCTTCCATCCAGGCTGCTGCTCCTGTGATGCTCCTTCATCTGCTAGAAGGCAAAGCTACATGAAAGAAGACTATTATTTATTCCTTTCTATTTGTGAAAGACACAGCAAGTAAATCACATTAGTTATTTTTTTTTTCAGATGGAGATGGTAAAAGGATTTTTAAGGCTGTCATACCTAAGGAAAATTGGTCCAAAGTCCAGAAGTCACAGTCCTAATTAGGGTTACTCTTGATATGATGAAATACTGTGACCAAATGTAAGTTGGATAGGAAATTATTTATTTGGCCTACACTTCCATATTGTAGTTCATCATTGAAAGAAACTGGGATAGAAACTCAAGCAAGACTATAACCTGGAGGCAGGATGATGATGCAGAACTGATGAAGGGGTGCTGCATACTGTGTTGCTCCTCATGACTTGCTCAGCCTGCTTTCTTACAGGACCCAGGAACAAAGTCTATTGATGGCAGTACCACAGTGGGATGGGCCAGTTCCTATCAATGACTAATTTGAAAATGCTTTACATTGAACACTTTTTATGTTTGTCTCCAACCCAATCTTATGGAGGCATTTTCTCAATTGAGGTTTTCTCTTCTTAGATGACTATAGCTTGTGTCAAGTTGGCACAAATCATTTCATCACAGTCATAAGTAACAAAGACCATAATTAGTTTTCTGGAAGGAAACTTAGGCAGTGTCAAAATCCCAAATAGCAAATGTTTCTTTGTTAAGCATAAGATTTTAGGAAATAAGACCTAGAACTTGGTTCAGAGGCCATATATCTGTAGCAACAACAGTTCACTTTTCTTCCTTTGGCTCAGTCAGGTTGGATTTGAATATTCAGTCCTCCTGTTCCTACTTCCAGAGTACTGGGTTTACAGGCAAATTCTAGTGCACAGGACTAGTTCATTAGGCCTAGACAATGAATATTCCAATGTTGGCATTTGATTTCTGAACTCAGGCTTCCATATTCCCCTTCTGCTTCTATTGGTCCACTGGGAAGCCATGTGTTCCCTCCTCTGGTATTGCCCAGATGTCTGGATATTTAAAATGCTCAAGTCTCAGCCCATGTGTGGGAACCTGGCATCCTTTCCAGTCTTAACTGCCAGAAAACCTTAGTCAGTCCTTATATACTTTAACCATCAGTAGATTTCCTCAGGAACCCATCCTGCATTCTCAAGAAATGCTTACTGACTAATCAACTTTTGTATATGATCAAGGGAAATTTCTGTGAAATCTGTGTTGATATCAAAACATACCAGATTGGAGACGGGGAAAATCCTGCTAATGCTATGCAATCAGCATAATGATACTTTGGGTTGGATACACCGAGGCTGCTTTTCAAGGGAATCTGTGTCCTATTCCCAAATTTCACATGAGTTCTAAGGGATCTATGGTGGTTTGAGTGAGGAAAGCCCCAATATGCTTATATATTTAAATGCTTGGTCCACAGTTGGTGGAACTGTTTGTAAAAGATTAAGAAGTGTGATCTTATTGGAGTAGGTGTGGCCTTGTTGAAGAAGTTATGTCACTGGGGTTGGGATTGCCCATGTCTTTATGGGAACTCAAAGAAAACATAAAAAAAAGAAACTATGAAACAGAAGAATAGTTTAGAAAAACCCAAGGATTCAAGTGGAATGCAGAAAAGGACATTGAATAATGAAAGTTTTAGCTACTCTATAGTTTTCTCTGTAAAACAGACAAATTAGGTATATTTGTGGAAAGTTTGAGTTCCACTATAAAACTAAAGAGGCAAAGAAAGAAAGAAAATAAAGATATTCAGTATTTGGGAATTTCTATAACCTAACATTATCTTATCCCTGGCAAGATAAGTCATTTTACTGTAATCCTAACATATAAAAGATATGTCAAAAATCCTGTAGCATAACTGTTTAGTGTACCAGAGGAATCTATTGACACAGTTTTACTTGAGCAAAAATGGATCAAACATGGGATTTGCTGTTATGAAAGTTTATTGTTCTGTTGTTCTCTTCCATTGGCCACTGTTTTACCTATGTCTTCCCTTTCTTGATGTTGTTCATGGAAGAATTGAAAGAGCTGGGATTTATAAGAAAGTCTTACTATCATAGCTCATAAAATATAACTTATGTGGGATACTCCTTGAGATTTATCTGATGGAAACATAATTTAACCACATTCCTGTAACCGAACTTTTAAATTATTATTTAACACTTATTTATTTATTACTAAATTCACTTATAACAAACACCAACAATTTCTTAACTATTAATCCTATAAATTCCTACAACCCCTTTAACCTATCCACTAAACCTATTGATAATTATTTTTCTAACCTTTTAGAATGATACAGTCTCTGGGGCAGGTCCTCAGTCGTCAGGAACACAGTCTTTGTTGTAGATTCTTTAACGCACTTAGCAGTCCTTTTTCTGGATCTCTCAGATGCAGGTTCGTCAGGGTAAGTTGGTTATTGCAGTCTCACCTTAAATAAGGCTTCATGCTTTCTTCTCTGTGGGAGACCCCAGCCGTCTGCAGGCCAACTTACTTCTTTTGAATCAGGAACTCAGCTGCTCTGCCTCAGTCCTTAAAGCCAGGCACAGTTTCCCCTAGGCCACTGATCGGACAGATCAAACCCCTCCAGGCAAAAGCTGAGCCACAGGGTCCAGTCCTTGGCCTTTTGGTGTCTTGCTCAGGCTTTCTTTGCTCACCGGCTTCTTTCTGCTTCAGGGAGAGAGCTGGCCATCAATGGCCAGCCCTTTTTTCAGCAGGACTCTTGGAGATCTCTAGCATCAGGGGCCTCTTCTTTTTTGGGCTCCATGCACTGTCCTTAAATAGGAGGAACTCTGTTTCAGCTTAATTTGGGCTCCGCCCACTTAGCAGCTGAAAACAATGTCAGGCCAGATACTTTGTTTCTTCAAGTCCATTAAGTCTTTCCTGTTTTCCTGACTTTAACCTTGTTTTTCAGTCTATTGAGTCTTTCCTGTTTTTCCTGACTTCAACCTTGTTTTTCAGTCTATTAAGTCTCCTGTTTGTTTCCTGTTTTTAGTCCACATGCTGATAATGCTCTTCATGCCCTGAATTAAGAGACAGTATCAGAAACCCCTATATATTTTCTAAATCTAATTTATCTAACCCCTACACATTCCCTCAAGTATGCCAAATATTTTTCAAATCCACCTAATTACAATATTTGTCATAATATACTCAATAGTTGCTGAAATACAAATCTGAGATATGCATTAAAATTCAAAGAATTATAAATTCTGAAGCAAAGCACATTTTTAAAGAAATAGAATGTACTTTGATAAAATGAGGTTTATTCTTTTCTTCCAAAAATCAAAAATTACCAACACAAAAACAAACAAAAATCAAGTGATCCTGACAAACATACTACAATTAGATATATCTCTTTGAAATGTTTCTGACACTATAGGGTGCACTGAGGACAGCATGCTGCAGACATGGGGCAATTTCAGACAGAGTCCAGTTTATAGAAGTCTCTATAAAACAGGAAACTTTTAACTTTGGAAAGAGAAGATAAATCCTATCTGAGGTGATGACCAGCCAGAGATCAGAGCTTGGTTCCTTCTGACCAATGTGCCAACCCAGGGAATGAACATGACCTTAAAATTAAAGGAAAATATGGTCATTTTGGTGTTATTCTTAGACAGCCCATTCTTCCTTTTCTTGGGAGATTCTCAGATGATCTTCTAGTTTCATTCTGTTGCTGTGATAAAACATGACCAAAAGCAATTTGGGGAAGAAAAGGATTTTTTTTTTTTTGGCTTATGTTTCCAGATCACATCCCATCATTGGAGTTCAGGGTAGAAATCTGCAGGTTATAATTTGGAGAAATGCTGTTTATTGACTCAATTTCTTGCTTGCTCACAGGCTCATCTTTAGCTAGCCTTTTTTATACAGTGCATAGCTACGTGCCTAGGGATGGAGTACCCACAATAAGTAGAGCACTCCTACCTCATTTAGTAATGAGGACAAAACTCCTACAAATATCCCTACTGGTTAATCTTATCTGGGCAATCCTTCAGTTTAGGTTTTCTTCTCAGGTGACTCCAGGCTATGTCAGGTTGACAACTAAAGCTAAATTGGACACCTGATAACTTAATCTAATTGCATTCTATTATCTTAGGTTGTTATGGCACTAAAAATGTTTACAAATAGACCCAAGGGAGAGCTCTTTTTGGCAATAGAATTGGGGTGATTTGAAACAAATCCTATATATATATATATATATATATATGTGTGGGTGCTTTAGGGAACTACAAGACAGGTCACATAGTGGCAGTGCCTGGGAATAAGTGTTGAAAGAGTTCCAGCTCTCTGCTCTGTCTATAGTGAACCATTGTATGGCTATTGTTATTAGGATTAGTGCTGAAGTCAGGATCAAAGAATAGAAACACCAGCAGGAACAACATGCTTACCAAAATCTTCCCCATTTTCTTGACTAAACTTTCCAATTTCCTTCAGTCTTTACTTCCCAGATGTGTCAATTGATCCTGGCTGCTATCTTTTGTAAAAAAGAAAAGAATCAGAGGCACTTATTTTATCACTTGTAGTAAAGTTGTGTCACAAAGATTGCATATATTAATTAGAAATTTGATCTTAAGACATAAATACTTCTTTGCCATATTTATGCTGCTTTTGTTACAAAAAGCTCCATGGGACTATGCCTACTTTATCTTCTCAAACCTAAGGATGGAGAGTTGTCCAAAACCCTTTAATATTTCCATTGAGTTATTTTTGATCTCTATTTTTTGTATTTTTTCACTCTTGATCTGAAAATTTGTATTCTCATTTTTTTCTCTTGCTGAGGATTTATCCATTGCTCTATCTTTTATAATTGCTTGACCAGCAATGAAATGAACAAAACTATAATTTTGTTCATTTCATTGCTGGTCAAGCAATTATCATAACCTTGATGAATTAAGGAAAAATAAATTCTTGTCATTGAGGTCTAGTGATTGAAATTCTGAAGTGAGGATTATGTGTTCTACATACAGGTACAGCAGGGATGTAAGCTCTCCCAATGTGGAAGAAAACCAGATTTTTTGTCAGTTCCTGCTGCTCAACTTACCTCTTGGCCTCACCCACTTTCACATTAGCATTACCTACATTACTATCTTCACACCTGTCCTTATATTTAATTATTTCATTTATGAAAAAATTGTGATATTTCACAATGCCCTTGAGGCCTCTAAAATATTTTCTAAAGAAAAATATAGGTTAAGAAATCAATAATTAGCCGGGCGGTGGTGGCGCACGCCTTTAATCCCAGCACTTGGGAGGCAGAGGCAGGTGGATCTTTGTGAGTTCGAGGCCAGCCTGGTCTACAAAGCGAGTCCAGGACAGCCAGAGATATTCAGAGAAACCCTGTCTTGAAAAACCAAAAAAAAAAAAAAAAAAAAGAAATCAATAATTAGAAATGTCTAGAAATCACAGGCAAGAGTTCAGAAGCAAATCCACAACCCAGCAGAACACCTATGATTCCCGTGAATGAGAGCCACCCATCTGATTACCATATCTTAGACAAAGGGAAACAAAAGGATAATGCTCAAATCCTTTTTTGTTTTAATATTTATTTATTACTTCAGGTTACATCTCCACCACCGTGCCCACTTTACACCCCTCCCAGTCCCACCCTCCCACCCTTTACCCAGAATCCCTTCCATCCCACTCCTCTAGAGTGGAGGGTCCCTAAATAAGAGTCCCTGTCCCAGTTCAGCAGTTATATAAGGGCCAAGAGCCTCTTCATATAATGGGGGCCTACATGGCAGCACCACTAGGGCAAAGTGTCTCCTTGATAGGAAACAAAGTCTATTTCTTGTTCCCCTTGGTGCATTTGTTGAAGAATAGCTATCCTGTACTATATGGCTAAAATCTGATTATAAGTCAATAGATGCCATATGCATCCTTCTGAGTCTGGGATAGCTCACTCAGGATGAGCTTCTCTAGTTCCATCCATTTGGCTACAAATTGCAGGATTTTGTTGTTTCTGATGGCTAAGTAGTATTCCATTGTGTAGATGTACCACAGTTTTTTAATCCATTCCTCCGCATCTGGGTTGTTTCCAGCTTATAGTTATTGCAAATAAGGCAGCTATGAACATAGAGGAGGAAACTTCTTTGTGATTTGGTGAGGAATCATTTGGATATATACCCAGAAGTGGTATGGCTGGGTCTTGAAGTAGAGCTATTCCAAGTTTTCTAAGATACCTTCAGACTGATTTACATAGTCATTGTACAAGCTTGCACTCCCACCAGCAATGGAGGAATGTTCCCCTTTCTCCACAACCTCACCAACATGTGCTGTCATTTGATCTTTTGATCTTAGCCATTCTGACAGGTGTGAGATGGAATCTTAGAGTTGTCTTGAGTTGCATTTCTCTGGTGATCAAGGATGCTGAGCATTTCTTCAAATGTCTCTCAGTCATTAGGGATTCCACTGTTGTGAATTCTCTTTTTAGCTCTGCTCCCCATTTTTTGATTGGATTATTTGGTTTCTTGGCATTTAATTTCTTGAGTTTATTGTAAATTTTGGATATTAGCCCTCTGTCAGAATTGGGGTTGGTGAAGACTTTTCCCCCAATGTGTAGGTTGCTGTTTTGTTTGAATGACAGTGTCTTTTGCCTTACAGGAGCTTTTCAGTTTCATGAGGTCCCATTTATTGATTGTTGGTCTTAGATCCTGAGCTGGTGGTGTTTTGTTCAGGAAGTTGTCACCTGTGCCAATGAGTTCGAGGCTTTTCCCTAATTTCTCTTCTATTAGATTTGGTGTGTGTGGCTTTATGTTAAGGTCTTTGATCCACTTGGACTTAAGTTTTGTACAAGGTGATTAGTATGGGTCTAATTTCATTCTTTTACATGTGAACATCCAGTTGGACCAGCACCATTTGTTGAAGATGCTGTCCTTTTTCCATTGTACTGTTTGGCTTCATTGTCAAAAATTAAGTGACTGTAGGTGTGTGGGTTCATTTCTGGTCTTCAATTTAATTCCATTGATCCATTGGTCCATTTCCATACCAGTGCCATGCTGTGTTATTACTATTGCTTTGGAGGACAGCTTGAAATCTAGGATGGTGATACCTCCAGATGTTTTGTTTTGTTTTTTGTTTGTTTTTTTATTGGACAGGATTGATTTAGCTTTTCTGGGTTTTTGGTTATTCCATATGAAGTTGAGAATTGTTTTTTCCAGGTCTATAAAGAATTGTGGTGGTATTTTGATAGGAATTGCATTGAATCTGTATATTGCATTTGGCAGGATAGCCATTTTTATTATATTGATCCTACCCATCCATTAGCATGGGAGATCTTTTCATCTTCTGATGGCCTCTTCAATTTATTTCTTCAAGGACTTGAAGTTCCTGTCATACAGGTCTTTCACTTGCTTGTTTAGAGTTACCCCCCAGGTATTTTATTTTGTTTGTGGCTATTATGAAGGGTGTTGTTTCCCTATTTTCTTTCTCAGCCCATTTATTCTTTGTATACAGAAGGGCTTCTGATTTTTTTATTGAGTTAATTGAGTATCCAGCCACTTTGCTGAAGATTATTATCAGCTGTAAGAGTTCTCTGGTGGAATTTTTGGGGTTGCTTATGTATAATATCATATCATCTGCAAATAGGGATAATTTGACTTCTTTGTTTCCAATTTGTATCCCCTTGATCTCATTTCACTGTCTTATTGTTCTAGCAAGAACCTCAAGTACTATGTTGAAGTGCTATGGTGAAAGTGGACATCCTTGTCTTGTCCCTGAGTTTATAGGGAATGCTTCAAATTTCTCTCCATTTATTTGATGTTGGCTACAGGTTGCTGTATATCGCCTTTATTATTTCTAGGTATGGTCCTTGTATGCCTATTCTCTCCAGGACTTTTAGCATGAAGGGGTGTTGGATTTTGTCAAATGTGGTGTTTTTCTTTCAGCTTGTTTATATGGTGAATTACGTTGATGAATTTTCGTATGTTGAACCATCCTTGCATTCCTGGGAAAAAGCCTACTTGTCATGGTGTATAACACTTTTGATGTGTTCTTGGATTCGGTTATCCACTATTTTATTAGGTATTTTTGCATCAATGTTCCTGAGGGAGATTGGTCTGAAGTTCTCTTTCTTTGTTGGGTCTTTGTGTGGTTTAGGAATCAAGGTGACTGTGGCCTCATAGAATGAGTTTGACAGTGTTCCTTCTGATTCTATTTTGTGGACAAGTTTGAAGAGTATTTGTATTAGCTCTTTTTGAAGGTCTCGTAGAATTGTGTGCTGAAACAATTGGGCCCTGGGCTTTTTTGGTTGGGAGATTTAATGGCTGTTTCTATTTCCTTAGTGATTATAGGGCTGTTTAATCTGTTAACCTGATCTTGATTTAACTTTTGTATGTGGTATCTATCAAGAAAATTGTCCATTTCTCTTAGATTTTCAAATTTGGTGGAGTACAGATTTTTAAAGTAGGACCTAAATATTATCCGGATTTCCTCAATGTCTGTTGTTATTTCTCTCTTTTCATTTCTGATTATGTTGATTTGGGTTTTTTCCCTCTGCCTTTTACTTCATTTAGTGAAGGGTTTGTCTATTTTGTTGATTTTCTCAAAGAACCAACTCTTGGTTTCACTGATTCTTTGTATAGTTCTTTTTGTTTGTAAGTTGTTGATTTCAGCCCTACGTTTGATGATTTCCTGCCTTCTGCTCCTCTTGGGTGTGTTTGCTTCTTTTTTTTCCAGTTCTTCCAGTTCAGCTGTTAATGTGCTAATATGAGCTGTCACAATTTTCTTCATGAAGACACTTAGTGCTATAAAGTTTCCTCGTCGCACTGCTTTCATTGTGTCCCATAGGTTTGGGTGTGTTGTGCCTTCATTTTCATTGGATTTTAAGAAGCCTTTGATTTCCTTCTTTATTTTTTCCTTCACCCAGTAGTCATCCAGTAAAGAGTTGTTCAGTTTCCATGAATGTGTAGGCTTTCTGTTATTTCTGTTGTTGTTGAAGTCCAGCTTTAATCCATGGTGGTCTGATAAGATACAAAGTGTTATTTCAATTTTCTTGTATCTGTTGAGACATGTTTTGTGTCTGACTATATGGATTTTGGAGAAGGTTTTATGAAATGCTGAGAAGAATGTGTATTCCTTTGTGTTTGGATGAAATGTTCTGTAGATATCTGTTAGGTCCATTTGGTTCATGACCTCTGTTAGACTCATTATTTCTCTGTTTGGTTTCTGTCTTGATGACCTGTCCATTGTGAGTGGGGTGTTGAAGTCTCCCACTACTAATGTGTTGGGATAGATGTGTGGTTTAATCTTTAGAAGAGTTTCTTTTGCAAATGTAGGTGCCCTTATATTTGGGTTATAGATATTCAATATTGAGATGTCATCTTGATGAATATTTCCTTTAAGAGTATTTAATGCCCTTCTCTATCTTTTTTTGATTAACTTCAATTGGAAGTTTATTTTGTTTGATATTAAGATGGCTACTCCAGCTTGCTTCCTGGGTCCATTTTCTTGGAAAACCTTTTCCTAGCCCTTTACGCTGAGGTAGCATCTATCTTTGTTAGTGAGATGTGTTTCTTGTATCTGGCAAAATGATGGGTCTTGTTTACTGATCTATTCTGCAAGCCTGTGTCTTTTTATTGGGGAGTTGAGTCCATTGACATTGATGGATATTAATGACCAAAGGTTGTTATTTCCTATTATTTTGGTATATGTGGTGTTTGTGTGTTTCTTTTGGTTTAACTGCAATGGAGTTTTACTTCCTCTGTTTTCATGGATGTAGTTATCTTCTCTGGGTTGAATTTTCCTTATAAATCTTCTGTATGGCTGGATTTGTGGGCAGATACTGTGTAAATTTTATTATGTCATGGAATATCTTGCTTTCTCCATCTATTTGATAGAGATTTTTGCTGGGTATAGTAGATAGGCTGGGCACCTATGTTCTCTCAGGGCTTGTTGGATGTCTGCCCAAGCCTTCTGGCTTTTAAAGTTTCTGAGGAGAAGTCAGGTGTAATTCTGATGGGTCTGCCATTATATGTTACTTGACCTTTTCTCTTACAGCTTTTAATATTCTTTCTTTGTTCTGTACATTTGAAGTTTCAATTATTATGTGGCGAGAGGAGTTTCCTTTTTGATCTAATCTGTTTGGTGTTCTGTATGCCTTTTGGAATTTTATTGGTATCTCTCTCTTTAGGTTTGGGAAATTTTATTCTATGATTTTGTTGAAGATTTTTCCTGGACCTTGGAGTTAGGAGTCTTTCTTCTATGCCTATAATTCTTAGGTTCCATCTTTTCATTGAGTCCTTGATTTCTTGCATGTCATGGGTGAGAACTTTTTTAGATTTCTCATTTTCTTTGGTTGTTGTACTGATTTCTTCCATCAAATCTTCCATGCCTGAAATCCTGTCTTCCATCTCTTGTATCCTATTTTTGATACTCATATCTGTAGTTCCTGTTCTCTTCCCTTGATTCTCCACTTACACTCTTATCTCTGATTGTTTTCTTTATTGCTTCTACTTTCAATTTCAAGCCTTGAAACATTTTATTCATTTTATATGTTTCCTGTTCCAATTTGCTTGTCTTTGTCTGCAAATCTTTCAAATCATTCAAATATTTCATTGCCTTGTCTCTTTCCTATTCATGTTGGGCTGCGTTGGCTTGGAGGTCTCTAATGGTATTCTCCAATGCTTTTATTTGTAAAATTGAAGATTCTTTGTGTTCTTTCATATTTTAATTTCTTCTTGAAAGGACTCCATCATTTTCCTAAGTATAGTTTTGTCATTATTTTCATGTGTTTCAGCTCTGGTGTTCAGGGCTTGCTGTGTTTATCTCGCTAAATTTTGTTGAAGTCATATTTCCTTGATTTTTGACAGTTTTGTTTTTTTCACTGACCTTTATCCATCTGATTGCCCTAAGCTGATTGTTGGTGGCGTCTTCTGGACTGTTGCAGTTCCACTGCAGGTCCTCTTTAGGGTGTTGTGGTAACCATGTGAATATTCGGCACTCAGGTAGCCAGGAGGTACCTCTATCTGGCAGTTTGTGCTACCTCCCAAGAACCTGCAATAATCAGACCTGCGGGAGACTTTACTGGTGCAAGAAGAGCAGCCCTCTGTACTGTCTGAGGCAATGTTCTTCCAGGTGATTGTATATCCAGTAGAGGGACCTTTCTGTCAAACACCTTTCTCGGTAAGCATAGACATGCTTCTGCCTTCCTGCCAGCAGCTGTGTGGCTTTTGCCCACTTCTGTGGCAGGGTCTGCACTGGCTTCTTCTCTGGGTCCCAGGTCTGTGTCCCATGCCAGTGGCCTCTGCTCTGTGCCTGGGACCTCTGTCCCATGCTGCTGGTCTCAGCTTTAGACCAGAGTCTGTGTCTCCTGTCACTAACCTCCACTTTGGGCCCTGAGACTGTGCCCTGAGCTGTTGACCTCTGCTTTGGGCCCCTAGCCTGTCCACTCACTGGGTTTTTGACTGGCTCTTGCCCACTTCTGCTGCTTGCTCCTCCGTGGCCTGGGTTCCGGGCCACGACATGCTCCACGCTCCATGCTGTTTGTGTGTGTGCTGCACTGCTCCTTTCTGTGTCGGTTCTGCGCAGCACTGCCTGGGTCCACGCCTCCTGAGCCTCGCAGAGCTGCGCCATGCTGCACTGCTCTCAGCTGCCTGGCAGTGTCTGAGGGTCGCACAAGGGCCCCCCCATTAGTACCTGGGTTCACTGGGTGTGACCCTGCTGGTTCATGCTTCTCAAAATGTTTCTCAGCTTGTTTATATTTCTGCAATCTTGTAGCTATTTTCCCCTCCCTCCTCCCAGCTCAAAATGTGTCCCTGCTGACAGCCACCATCTTGGATCAACTATTCTCATATTCCATGGAGTGGAAATCCTAGAGACTTTGGCTCCTAATCACACTTCTCTCTCTAAAACAGATTCAGGCTAAATATAAAACTGATTAAATATAATTACAAACAAAATCATACATAATTGAAAGTAACTTAAAGATCTTTTTCCCATGTACATTATCAAATGCTGAACCCAAAGTGTGCAAAAATGGTAGGTTGAACTTAGTAAATATTTTTATCTTTTCTACAGAAGTGGTAGAAAATAACAGTGAAGTCATCAAGTCAAAGATCAAAAGTGGCAAAGAGAAACTAAAAGCAAGTGTCATATTCCTAATAATGAATTCTCATGAGTCTTGGAAACAACAGTTACCTCAATAAAAAGGTATCAGCCAAAATTGTTAGCAGTTATTTCTCTAAAGAAATAAAGGCAAACCAGGACTGCTATATGCTAATATTGCAGTCTATGTAATTGTACTTATTTCAATTAACATAAATACATTCTCTTTCATATATGAGAAATTAAAACAATTAGTTATCCTGTATAATTTAAAAGATCATTTAGCATTAAATGTCATGTTATATGTAATTTTAGACATTTATTTCTATAATATATGAACATTTATAATAATACATAACCAAAGCAATAGACTATTTGGTAGTTTATTGTAACAAAGTGGTAAAAATTCATTTTTAAGTTATTTATCAAAGAATTTTATAGGTCTAAAATAAAAATCAAAGCTATAAGTATAAATGAAAACAGTCTCCAAAAATCACTCAGTATTTTATCTGCATGCATCATTCAGTAACAAGTGTCCCATGAGCAACTGAAACACCATAAAATTTTGATTACCTACAATGGCATACATGCATTCACTCATTTATGTGAATTCATTTTTAGGGGGTTTTGTAATAATGTATATGTTTCTAGCCCGTTGAATTAGTTGCATTTCCCTGCTATATTTATTTGTTTTTGTGTACACTGAAATGCTTTGTATTTTTAGGTAATTATTTAAAAACATAAATAAATGTTTGGTTCTTATTTAATAGGTTAGTATCAGCCAGTATTCTAACTCCCAAAATGCAAACAAAAGCAAAGACATCCACAGAAAAAAAAACTTCAACATGCCAAGCGAGTATTCATGTTCATCCTAAGAGACATTGGTTCCAGTAATTCAGTTCATTCTGGAATACTTTTGTTCTAAGCATAGTAGATGTTTAGTATTAACTTATGTATATTGCAATACTTTCAGCGATCTCTCCAAACACTAAAAAAACAAAGCAGAAAGAAGATGTTGTGGAACATTTCCATATTATCTGAAAAACATCAAAAACTGATGGGTGTTTTGTATGTTTCTTGGTTTCCCCTGCTTTTCAGGAGTCTCCAGATGAAGGTACTCAGGGAGACTGAGCAGGGACCAGTCCAGCCATGCAACAGTGGCTCATGTTTCCCCCTGCAGTTCGAACTTATCCCTTCCGTGGGATCACAGTATCACTCTCCCAGAGCACAGTGCTGGTAGCTCTGTCTGGTATGCTCAGTTTTCCAAGAGCAGAAAATCAATGTGCTCTGGAGGGATGCTGGCAGCTATTCTGCCTAGTCATGTGTTTCCAAGCAATGGCTATTAACAGCCTTTGAGCTTGCCCAAAAAGACGGTTTCTCTTCTAAAACCAGTATGGTAGCTGCCAACTTCCAGAAAATAAAAATAAAAACAGGCAAGCCATATATCTCATATTAAAATAAAGTAAAACTTTTAGCCTTAGAGTTAAATATTTACTATTGTTCAACAGCTGGCAGGAAGCCTCTCCACTGTTTGGCAAGACGTGATCTGTTATTTCCATCTGTCTTATCAGAAGCTCAACCGCTGGTTAGAAATAATCACTCATGAGGCTTATTTCATTAGAGCAGTATCATCCCACTTTTATTGGTTGTCTCTGAGGAAGGTCTATGGCAATAAATTGTGACTCATTCCATATTAGCTCCCCGTCACAACACAAAGATAAAATCAGGAAATAATCTTCTGTGCTGTCAGGGAGCTATTTAACACAAATGCCACCATACTTCTGACTACATCAGGAAGAAAATGTGCAGGTGAGAGTTCATTATATCTGAGGGTTTACAATTATCAGTGAACATTAATTTATTCACATTTTAAATTAGGTACTCATGACAGGTTTGCTTCAGGAGTAAGAATTATTTCAGATCACTGATCACAGAATTATATTAAAGAATACACACTAAACCCACATTTAAAAAAAAAAGGAAAATCAAATCAAACATGCTACTTAATATGATTTGCATGCCTCTAGAAAGGAAATTATTTGAGTATGGCCTAACTGTCAATCAGGTGTCATAATTCTATGTATAAAATTGAAGACATGGATTAATAGCTCTATGCTGATATGAAAGGAATGCCTCACACTGTGAATTTCCCATGGCTTGCAATAGGCAGAACAGGGCTTTCTTTTGGTGATGGGCAATAGCAGCAGCCACAGCTTCTAGTCTCCCATGGGGCCATGGAAACAAATTGCTATGGCTCTGTAGTTTTCTGTTTTGCAGAGCTGTGATGTCTTGTGGTTACGATGAATGCAAACATTTCATAGTAGATAATAATTTCAACCTGAGATGGGATTTTTAGGATGTGATTCCATTATAAGTCAAGGAGCACCTGTATTAACATAAATAGAAACAGAAGTTTAAAAATACTGCTATAATTTGCAATTGAATTTGCAACAGGTATATACTTGGTTATATATTTGGGAAAGTGTGCCCAAGATCTTCACACTAAAAGTAAGAAATGCTGATGAAGGACGTAAAATATCTAAGTAAATAGAAAAGCATTCTGTGGTCATAAATTACAAAACAACAGAGTTAAGATCAGAGGCTTCTTAAACTGACCTGTAAACTTGCTTCATGTCAAAACCTCAGTAGGCGTTGTTGTAAACCTCAACTGCCTCATTTTCAATGTGCAAGGAAAAAGAACACTCTGGAATATCTAAAACCATCTAGAAAAAATAAACACCAAAGTAGAAAGAATGACTAGTTCTGTAGCAAAGAGACACTTTTGTATGATAATAGGAATGACACAAGAATGTCAGCATGAAAGAGATTATGTGGTGGTGATTGTAGTGGTGAATGTTTCTATATCCTGGCTACAACAATCTATGCAGTTTTACCTGTTGGAGTGTTTAATCAGTTTTCCCTAACTGTGACAAAGTACCCAAAGTAATCATTGTAAAAGAAGGAAGTGTTTATTTGCCCCTGTAGTTTCACAGGTTTCAATTTGTGTTTGCTTGACCTAGTCACTTTGGGCCTTTTGAAGTCACCATTTACAACAGCAGCACTGTCTGAAGTAGGAAGACTGCCCACCTCATTGCAGCCAGAAAAGTTAGACAACACAGGGGCTGGGGTGGAAAGGAACCCTTAAAGGAATAATGCCAATTACTTAACTGCCTTCCACAAAGAACTATTTAAAGGGTTTGCCGTCTACAAATATCCTCACAAGCTGTTGACACATAGACCTTTGATAGGCATTTAAGATCCAAATTATAGCAATGTGTTAGATTAGAAGATGCATGGAATTTCAGTAAAATATTTTGAAGGATGGAGTGGTGAGCCCCCTCATAGGTTCTGCTAAGTCATGGGCTTTTATTTTTTCCTATGTTCTTGTAAATGATTGTAGTCTCTTCATTCAAATATACACAAAACACTTTATTTTGAATCGTTCTGAAGCAAGTAATGAAATGTTGTCATTTCATCCTTTTATGCTTGCTTTATTCCCTAAGCAAAATGTCTCATTTAACACACAACAGTAAATTCAGGACATCATATCCAGTATCAAATCCATCCACTGCACTTGAGTTTCACCTACTGTCTTACTAGACTTCTTTCTGGATTCAGAGTCCTATCCATGGCTGAATGTTTAGTTGCCCTTTAGTTTATTCTCCTTTAATCTTTTGAGATTCATTATATTTTAAATTTTTGTTTGTAACTTAGATAATTAACACATGTCCTTTTCCTTACAACCAGTTCCTGTTTCAGACCTGTTTGAAAGCAAGTGGTGGATGCATCTTGGGCTTTGCGCTCCTGCATCTAGACAGCAAGTTGTTCACTGGTTCCTTTGTAGATAAAATGTTTTTACTTTCCTACAATGGTTTCTGGGTTTTCCTTGCTACAAAGTAAATGATTAAGTGCAACATGATAGTATGAATCTTTCATATTTAAATATGGGTTTTTGACACTAAGCAAATATCTTTTTCTACATTAAACTTGCACCCACTAGTTTTTACACTGGTTGCCAATTCTTTGCATAAATCCTGTGATGATAGCCATGAGGTGGTGAAATTCTAGAGCTCTACAAATTTTACTGCTTTACCTACTGCAGGGCCGGTGTCTTCCTTATCTAGTGACTTACACCAGTATGAACTCTCAGATTTCTATTCAATTCAATGTTGAGGGTGATTGTTAATGTTCCAATTCACTAAAATCATTAACACATTCTTGAAATTTCCATATTATTGAGAGTTCCATACAGATGAATAATGAAATATGGGCCATATTGACACCCAAATCTCCCTCCAAATTCCCCTCATCCTTCTCACACATCCCCTTCCCAATTTCATGTAATTTCTTTCTTTGTTTCACCTTTTTCTTTTTAGAAATCACCAAGTCCAGTTACTATTTCCTATAATTTCAAGAGGGTACAGCTATCCACAGAAACATGGGATCTTGGCATGAGTTACAACAAGAATAACTCTCATCCCCTCACAACTCTGTACTGCCAATAGCTCCTCATTAATGGGTGAGTTTTGAACATTATATACCCAATCTACTTCACAGTTTTGCATGACTTTATTTTGTGCAGGACTTGGGCAGGTAACCATATCTTATGAGTTCATTGAAATATTACCTTAACCTTGGGGGAAGGAAGGGATTGGTATAGATTTCCAGTTCAGGACTGAGCCTTCAATGTCCTTTTCTTTGCATTTGACAAGTTATGTGGATCTTTATTGATTGCTGCCTACTGCAAAAAGAAGTTTGTCTAGCCAATATTGAGAGAAGTCTAGGTTTATGAGTGTAAACATAATATTCCAAGGGTAATATGACAATGTGACCACTTAGCAAAGCAAGTTCTATCCTAGAGCTTATGATCTTCCCACCCAAAGGCCTTGAATTACCATCACAGTGCCTACTAGTATGAAATTTCCTCCTGTGGAGCAAGCTTCAAATCCAATCAGAAAATTGTTGGTTGCTCCATAGTAGTCACTCAGCTATTACACTAGAGGGTACATCTTGCCTGGCGGGTTGGTATTACAGCATAAGGGTTCCAGCACTGGGTAAAAACTTTGATATCTTTTCTCAGGAGCTTACAGAAAATCTTCCAGCACTATGAAAGCTAGCCAGCAGAGAGGAAGTTTCCAGGTTAGTTTGAGATTGATTTTTCTGTGCTCTGCAGCAGTATATTTGATGCTCTCTCTCTCTCTCTCTCTCTCTCTCACACACACACACACACACACACACACACACACACACACACATATATATATATATATATATATATATATATATAGAGAGAGAGAGAGAGTCTTATCATGTAAGTTCCATAGGTAACCAAGGACAAAGATTAGACTGAGAGGAGCAGTTTTGGAAACCTCTGGGTTTTCACAGTCTGATTACTCACAGAGATATGTCCTATGGCTTGCATTGTGATTTTTATTTAATTACCATATCATCTGGGAGAAGCATTGTGTGTTCATGTATAGTAATTCCATTTGAACTCTTAATTTTTTGTGTGATTTAAACTTATATTTGTACTTAACTTACTAATGAATAGGTTTGCAGGAGGCTTTTTCTTCCAGCTGAATTTCTGTCAACTTATCCACTACAATCATTCTTCTCATCTTCCCACCTGCTTTTCTCTTTTAACCCTTTGTCTTTATTTCATATATATTCTACAAATACTTCAACTTTTAAAATTCAGTTGTGACATACTAGGCTTCAGTATAGCCCTCCCCTCTACCTTTTGATATCCTTAATACTTCTGTGCCACTTCCCACATAAGCCATCCCACTTCCAAGCATTTCGTTAATTTCTATTTCATCTATAATCTAGTATCACTGCATCCCTTAATGTTCCACACTCTAAATCAATTTCCCGTGTCCAAGCTTCCACAAGGAAATTAAACACACAAAAGTTAAACACTAAACATGATTTGGAAGTAGGACTTTCACAAGGAGAGCATTTGGGGTTTGTCTGTCAGGGTCTGAGTCACCTCATTCAGTATTTTCTTCCAGTTCCATCTATTTAACTGCAAATTTTCCAATTTTATTTTTCTTTGGTACTGAGCAATATTCCATTATGCATACAAACCATTTCTCTTATCCACACATCTGTTGATGCATGTCTAGGTAGATTCCATTTTCTTCTTATTGTAAGTAGAGTGAAAATAAACATGAATGTACAAGTATCTCTGAAGTAGGGTATGAAGTTGGATGGGTTTGTGCTCAAGATTGGTACAGCTGAAGCATATGGCACTTCTGTGGTGTGTGTGTGTGTGTGTGTGTGTGTGTGTGTGTGTGTGTGTGTGTGTGTGTG